>BJCO01466381.1:0-13131 GCA_018326465.1 Flaveria floridana
GGATCCGGGTTTAGATCGACACACAAACACAATCAAACTGCGAGAGAAAATAATAACAGAGATGAACACGCGAGATTTAACGTGGTTCGGTCGATGTGACCTACGTCCACGGGCTGCAACCAGGATAATACTTTTATTGCTTTCTGCCTCACTCGTGAGGAATTACAAGTACACTAATACAATATAAATAGAGAATTAGGGTTTACAACTTAATCCCCAAGAAAACCTTAATGGGCTAAAATTAAATAAAAACGGGTCAGGTCTTTAATTTAATTAATCTGCCACTAAGTTGTCTTTTAACCCGAGCCCAAATCAAGACTCCACAAACCCAACATATGGTTTATACAATATAGTTTAAAAAAGAATCAATTTAAGAAGTCATAAAATTATGAGTATATCTCGCAAAAACTTGCGCTCTTTCAATCAATCTATAAATACAAAAAATAAACAATTCTCAACAACATTTGAAATCATGTTTTAGTTAGATCCATAGGAGTTTAGCCATAAGATTTTACTCACCTCATTAAAGATGAGAAACCTTTTAAATTTAAGAGGTCATAAAATTATGAGTACACCTTGCAAAAGCTTTCGCTCTTTCCATTAAATTTTATGAATACAGAAAAGAAACAATTCTTAACAACATTTGAAATCATGTTTTAGAAAGATCCATAAGAGTAGCTATAACTCGCTTAGCTCTTTGATGATAAGAAAGCTTAAAAATATAACTCACACCTGTAAAAACTTATGCTCTGTTAATCAATCTAGGAATATGAAGAAGCTATCAAACTCAAGAACAAACAAAATGATATTGATAATTTTTTAAACCTTTGATTGCTATTAAAAGTCAAAACAAAGTCTGATAAACTGTTGTTGGAATCGATAGTTATAAACAGAATTAAGAAAAGACAAAAGATATAAGTGTTACTGTTGTCTACAAATTCTACGAGTCTTGATCGCATCTGAATTTCAACGGGAAGCAAAGAACTTACCATAAATGATGATTAATTTTTTTGTTGATTTTACCAACTGGAATTCCGAATAAGATCTATGGCATGCTGACTCACTACAACAATAAGCAACCTGCAGTTTACTTGGAGAATCTAGGCATAAGTTAATATGTCAAAAAATCTAAGGCTTAGCATCTGAATCTATTCTAGCTTTTGTAAATTGCACAGAATACAATAAAGATGGCAGACATGTAAAAAGATGTATTTAGTCAAATCTCTATTTTAGATTCATTATGCTAATGATCAAATGCAAAAGTAAGATGGGTGTGAGTGTGTGAATCGAAACAACAAAAGAAATTGATGATGATAAAAGCATGATTTTATTGATGTTGATAGATAAATTACAGTAAAATTCATAGAAAACCTTGAAAGAACAAGTGCACCCAAAGGAGAATTTTTCTGGGTGGTGATTCACACTATAGAAAACACACATACAAATTCATTAGTGGGTTTCAATTTATAGGTGATTATGGAATACTAAATCATAAACTCAAAATTAATTAATTCATCATCTTGATTTTGACTTTTTGGTGATGACTTTGTCGTCCTTTTTTTTTCCTTTTTATCAACATGAACTCTGAATCTGTATTATCATATCTTTAGTCGACTATGAATGTGATTTTGTAAGCTGTTTATGTGTTGTTGTAATAATGACTTTGTGATGTGGAATCTCACGAATAAGATATTCATGATGGTGATTTCATGAAGAACAATGAGAACAACATCAAGATTTACTCAAAATTCTGTTAATCTCATTTTATCATAAAAGTTGCTTGTGAAGAAATACATCATCATTCTTGTTACCATAATACATATCAACTATACCTATTTATAGGTATGATTAAAAAGAAAGATGTTAACAATAATACCCTCATGATTACAGAGTAATTCTTTATGTCATATATAATAAAAACATCTTCACTAGCACTTGATCGACTTGAACTTGCGACTCGTCCTTGGTTTTAAAAAGCGAGAAGCGCACAAAAGCGACAAGGTCCAAAACCGAAAAGCAAAGCGCAAAAGCGACCGCTTCACGTACGCGAAGCGCACAAGTTAAAAAAAATGTACATTATCCATTTCACTTATAAGCTATAACACATAAAGTGATAAAACACATTATATAACAAATAAACACCATCATATATAAATTTAAAAGACTATCTTAAGTAGCATAAAATAACCGAGTAAGTAACTAATAATGAAATGAAATTGTGGAAAGTGAAAACAAATCAAAAAACATTGTTCAAGTGTTTTCAAAAGATCAAGGAACTAATAATAATAAAACTAGAAACCCTTTTCACTATCTTCGTCATTAACATCAACACCAAGTACCACATTTTTCCCATCATCTTCACTCATTCCAATTCCTCTTCCATCTCTTGGTCTTCATCATCTTCGTTAATTAACTCATGTAATTTATGAGGTTGTACTTTGGGAGTAGCGGTGGTGGAATGAGCGACACCCTTTCCTTTAGATTGGTTCGATGTATTTGCTCTAGTATAATAAACTGGTTCGGATGCCCTAGAAGTTCTATCTACAACACGCCATGTTAAATCATCAATATCATCAAACACAATCTCTTTATGATCTTTATCTTCACCATCATCATCCATAACACCTATGACCCACTCATTACTTTCATCTATTTCTTTTAAAAATATAGGATCAGTGGTATCATTTTCTTGATGTCGACGCTTCAATGCACGATTAACTTAACATACACCAAGTTATTTAGTCGTTTCTGGGCTAATCGGTTTCTTCTCTTTGTATACAGCTGTTAATATTATTAATTTTAGTTAAATAATAAACTAAAAATAAGATTATTGTACTTAGTAGGATTTTTTAATTGACAACTTACTTGTTGAAAGACACTCCAATTTCTCTCATAACCCATGGCACTACATATGAGACTAAGAATTCGAATGGCAAACTTTTGTAACTCCGGAGCATTGCCCCCAAAGCTGGACCACCAATCCACTATTAACAAATAAAACAAAACATAAATGCAAAAAGTATAACAGTTTGATATTATCATTAATATTAGAATTTATTTTTACATGGAGTTCTTTTCATCCTTTGTCTTATGGCCATTGGATTTCCAAACCTACTGCATTTTTATTATAACACCTGAAATTTTGTCAAAATAAAAGAAAAGAAAACTAATAAGAAGAGAGAATAGAAAGTATCTTGAAAGAAAAGAAAAGGGGCTAAAAGTGGAAGGGGGCTAAAAGTGGAAGGGGGCTAAGTGTAAAAAGTACAAAACTCATTATTTTATTGTTTAAAAGAGCATGGCCGCCTGTAACACCTTTCATAACCTGCTTTTCGACTGAAAGAAGAAAGAAGAAGAAGCAGAGACCTTTTTATCGGTTACAAGAAGGAGAAGAAGCTAATTTAGGCTGTGGTATGTGTTTCGTTGCATAATTGGCTCGGTTTTGTTGAGCTTTCAACCATAAAACCGATTTTTATGCGTTCTTTGTGCTTGGATGTTTGTTCGGTTGTGTTTTAGGTGTGTGAACTCTTGGTACCTTCAAGTTTGGTGGAGTTTTACTTGAAGACTACTTTTAGGTGAGTTCTAGACCCCGCTCTTCTTGTGTTTTAAACTTTTAGGGCTGAAAATGCATGTTAAAAATGTATTTAAAGGTTTATGTATGAACCCGTATGTATTTGTGTATATGAATGCTTGTTTTTAAGGTTGTAAGTTTGTTTTGATGCTTAGAATAACAAGTTTAAGTTGAATGTATGTTAGAAAGTAGATTGGGACTGAAAAGGGTTTAGAAATATGTATAACGGTTGGCTATGCGCCCAAACAAGGTCCATGCGCCCAAACAGGGTCTATGTGCCTAGAAATTTGACATAGAAAACATGTGTAGTACATGCGCCCAAATAGTTGCCATGCGCCTAAGATTTTTGCCAAAATATTCTAAGTGCCAAGCCCATGCGTTCATATAGTAGTCATGCGCCCAAACAGTACCCCATGCGCAAACCATTTTGCTCAGGCGCCTAAGTGTTAGTCATGCGCCTGAACAGTACCCCATGCGCCTAGGATGGATTCCCAGGCGCCTAAGTGTTGACTCATGCGCCCACGTAGTGCTAATGTGCCTAAGCAGTCCTCATGCGCCTGCATAGTGCTTATGCGTCTAGAACACTTAGAAAATTTTTTGAAATTTTGAGAAATGTAGAATTTTAGGGTTTGACCCTGATTTGACTTGTGGCTTATATTGATTGTTTTGTGTTCCATACTATATTATTATGTGACTTTACGTGGTGTGTTTATGTTCGTATATGAAAAGTATTATTATTAATCAAGTGAAAGATTAATGTTAATGAAAAGTGGACCATAATGAAGGAATGAAAGTCTTGCAAGCAAATTGAATGGAGGTGCATGACTATATTGTCGTTAGCTCAACTGTGAGCGGTTTAGCTAACCCGAAGGATGCACACAGGGTCAATCTTTGAGATTGATATGACCCTTGTAGCATATCCTAGGTACTGGGTCACGCTTCGTGCACAATGTTAAGGGTCTATTTATAGACTCCGACACGATATCAGCTTCGTGCACAATGTTTGGGGTATTGCATATTGGTCCAAAAGGAAAGTGAAAGATAATAATGAAAGGAAGAATGAGAAAGAAAATGATGATGATAATTAATATTATCTGAATGTACGTATGATATGAGCTCGCAAACGAAAGTAATGTATTTTATTCAAGAAGGATATTTTCATATATAAATCATACAAGGTATTTTTAACACTTTTAAAACTAAAACCACCCAGTAATGCTGACTTTTATGCATTTTCAGTTGGCAGGTAACTATTGCTGAGGATGGCACGTGGGGGAAGCTATTCGTTGGGGCTAGACTGGCATCCATTCATGCCTAATGATTTTGTTGTATTGTAATACAACTGATTGATTATTTTATAACCCTAATTTACTACGATGTATTATTTTGCAACATTTATTATATGCATGAATGGTTTTGTTAACTTAATTCCGCTGCAACATTATATGAAATGTGTATCATTTTATATATTATGCTATGATTGACCAACTGTAAGGTCTCCGGGAATGGGGCCTTACAAGTTGTCATCAGAGTCAAAATTTAAGAGAATTGGGTAAATATTTTCAAAAACCTAAACTTAAACTGAAAATGAGACGAATGGAGGGATCCCAACCCGAGTAGCTATGTGCCATCAGGTATTTCTTTCCTTAATATTGACCGGTATTATGTGCGTGTGCTATTTGAATTATGTGCTTTTAGTAGATTTAGATACTGATATAGTTAGGATAGAAAATGCTTGGGGTATAAAGAGTAAAGTAAGTGGCAATCACAACTAACCCCTGTAATTAGGGACTCACTATACTTGACATAAACTGAGCTATTACCTGGAATGACCATGTTAGTGTTTGAATCTTATAGTGTTTAGAGATTGTTGGTGGTAGATCATCAAAGGCCTCACGAGGTGGAGTACGTGGTGGACGCGGTGCTGAACCGCATGTCACAAAGAACAGGGCTAGAGCTGCTGAAACGACAGGTGAAGAGCCTGAGATGCATCACCAAGAAGGTGGTGATAAGAGTGCGAACTTGAGGGCCTCGATGAAAGAAGCAGTAGTTGAGGAGGTTCATTAAGTCATGCAGACAATTCTGCCGTCTGTGGTGACTGTAGTGATTAAGGCCGTGAGAGAGGATGAAAAGAAGGAAAAGAAGGAAAGGAGGAAGACTGCTGAGAGAGGAGAAAGAGAACAACCGGAGGTTGAGACGGTTGTCTCGAGTGAGGAGGAGGAGGAGGAAGCTGTGCAGGAAACTACACGGGGCTGTAACTATGGGGCATTTAAAAGATGCAAGCCCCCAATATTCGATAGGAATGACAATGCTGCTGCTGCTCACTGATGGGTGAAGGAGATGGAGGCGGAACTTGATATCAGCGAGTGCCGAGATGATCAGAAGGTGAAGTTTGCTACCAACTCGTTTATGAATTCAGCCTTGTGCTGGTGGGACAATATTGTCCAGGCTGAGGGTAGCAGGGCCATTGGCAGGATGAGGTGGCCAGAACTGAAGAAGCTGTGATTGAGGAGTTTTGTCCTTACAGGGAGTTGGTAAGATTATGAGGGAGTTCTTGCAATTAGAGGCGGGGGCTATGACACACCAGCAGTACACTACCAAGTTCAACGTAATGGCAAGCCTGGTGCCGGATCAGGTTACGCCGGTGACGAGGAAGATTAAGAGGTATGTGCAGGGATTGTCGGCCGATATCCACAGGTATTTGATTGCTGCCCGACCAAGAACTTTTAGGTTGGCAGTGGATCTAGCTGGTAGGCTATATGATGAAAGGGAGGAGACTGTGGTGGAGGTGAAGAAGACAAGTGGTGGTGATAGGAACTGGAGCGGGAAACGGTTTGGGCGTGGTGGTTTCACGCCAAACAACAAGAAGGCAAGGGTGGATGATCGACGGGTGATTTCAGCAGGTTCGGGGGTAAAGAGGTGCGGTAAGTGTGGGAATGAGCATACTGGTGATTGTAGATTGAGATTAATTTATGCTTTAAGTGTGGGAAACCCGGTCACATTGCAAGGGATTGTAGGGTGTTGAGGTGTTATAACTGTGGTGAAGAGGGACACATGAGTAGGGGTTGCTAGATGCCAAAGTCCGAGAGTTCTGGGGGAAAGAAGAGGACAGAGAATGAGGGGCAGAGGGCAACTGCTTGAGCATTCACGATGACCCGGGGGAGGCCAGGGTAGACCCGATGTAGTGTCAGGTATGTTTCTAGTAAATCAAATTTGTGCATCTATTTTTTTTTGATTCTGGTGCTAGTAGGAATTTTAATTATGTTGCTTTTTGTGCTAAGTTGCCTATTAGTAGTAAAAGTATTGATGAGCCCTTTGATGTGAAAACTGCTATAGGTAAGTCTACCAGAATTTTTGATATGATAGAAGACCGTGACATAGAACTAGAAGGCCATAGGTTCTCTGCTAGACTATTTATGATGCCCCCTAGGAGGATTTGATGTAGTACTAGGATGGATTGGTTAGCATCCTATGAGGCAAATATCGTGAGTCGCTAGAAGATGATTCGATTAATCACGCCCAATAGAAGTTCAGTGACGGTCTATGGTGATCGCGTCACTAAGGTTCCGAAGGTGATTTCGATGGCGGTGGCAGAGAAGTGCATGAAACAGGGATGTAGTACCTTCCTGGCTTACGTAAAGGATGTGGACGCGTCAGTACCACAATTATCTGATGTATCAGTTGTATGTGACTTTCCGGACGTGTTCCCAGAAGACTTACCAGGTGTGCCACTAGATCGCGAGATTGAATTTCAAATTGATTTGATACCAAGTGCTCAACCCGTTACCAAAGCGTCGTATCGATTAGCTCCGACTGAGATGAAGGAACTAATGGTTCAACTGCAAGAGTTGATGGACAAAGGGTTTATCCGACCAAGCATGTCTCCTTGGGGTGCTCCAGTCTTGTTTGTTAAGAACAAAGATGATAGTATGAGGATGTGCATTGACTACTGTGAGCTAAAAAAGTTAACAGTAAAGAACCAATATCCCCTACCGAGAATAGATGACTTGTTCGATCAGCTCCAAGGTGCCAGTTGGTTCTCAAGGATAGATCTCCGATCTGGCTACCATCAATTGATGGTGAAGGAGCAAGATATTTCTAAAATAGCTTTTCGCACGCGTTGGACACTACGAGTTTCTTGCTATGTCTTTCGGTCTAACTAACGCGCCAACTGCCTTTATGGATTTAATGAACCGAGTGTGTCAACCAATGTTGGATAAGTCAGTGATCGTGTTTATTGATGATATCCTGATTTATTCAAAAAGTGAAGAAGAGCATGCCGACTACATACGTGAAGTGCTGGAGACACTTAGAAAGGAGAGCTATATGCTAAATTCTCTAAGTGTGCTTTCTGGTTGCGCGAAGTTCAATTTTGGGTCACGTGGTGAATTCTGAAGGGATCAGGGTGGACCCAGCAAAGGTGGAAGCAGTGTTGCAATGGAAATCTCCAAAGACGCCATCCGAGATCCATAGTTTCTTGGGTTTGGCGGGTTATTACAGGAGGTTCATTCAGGACTTCTCCAAGATAGATTCTCCGTTGACCAAATTAACCCGCAAGGATGTGAAGTTCGTATGGGGTCTAGCGCAAGAGAATGCTTTCGAGGAGTTGAAGACGAGGCTGACTCAAGCTCTATCTTGACATTACCCGAAGGGAGTGAAGACTTAGTGGTACATTTGAATGCCTCTTACTTAGGTCTGGGTTGCGTGTTGATGAAACGTGGAAGGGTAATAGCCTACATACCCGACATTTGAAAACCTACGAGGTCGGTTATCCACCCACGATTTGGAGCTAGCGGCTGTGGTCTTCGCGCTGAAGATTTGGCGGCACTACTTATATGGGACAAAGTGCACCGGCTTCACCAACCACAAGAGCTTGAAGTACTTCTTTAAGCAGAATGATTTGAACATGAGACATAGGAGATGGTTAGAGCTCATCAAGGATTATGACTGTGAGATCCATTACCATCCGGGTAAAGCCAATATGGTGGCTGATGCCCTTACCCGAAAGGAGAGACCCAAGCCTATCTGGGTGAAAGCTTATTAACTGGTGATGACCACTGACGTGATGACCCAAGTCAAGGAATTTTAAAATAAGGTGTTGAAAGAAGATCACCTTAACTCCGAAAGGATGAGGGATATCCTAAGTGTAACCGTTACAACTACCATCACACCGGCAGGTGTGATAACTTCAAATGCCAAAGGTGTGGAAAGTTGGGACACGCGGCGAAGGAATGCTGTGGCGAGCTAACGAAAAAGCCACAACAACCACAAAAAACACCTAAGGGTTGCTTCAAGTGTGGGAAGAAAGGACACTACAGGAGAAACTACCCTAATTTGTGAAAAAAATGGCAATGATACGGGAAACAATGGAAACAACAACAACAATGCAGGGAATGGTGGAAACAATGGTGGCAATAATGGTGGAGCCAAAGGGAGAGCCTTCGTGATGGGTTAAGGTAAGGCTTTAAACGACCCTACTACTGTTACAAGCAAATTTATTGTTAATGGTCGTTTTGCTACTGTATTTTTTGACACCTGAGTCGATAGGAGTTTTATTTCCACAAAATTTAGTAGTTTTATGAATGATATGCCTTCTACCTTGGATATCACCTATACCGTAGAGTTAGCTGATGGTAAACAAATTCACATCATGCATGGTCACAAGAGTTGTAAGATAGATCTGTCCGAACACGTTTTTGACATAGATCTTATGCCATTACACTTGGGAGCTTTGATGTGTTTGTAGGAATGAATTGGCTATCCGGGAAGCAGGCAGAGGTAGTGTGTCACAAAATGATTGTGCGTATTCCCATTGAGGATGGTGAAGCTTGTTCGTTTAAGGGCAAAAGGAGTGGTGCTATGATAGGCATCATATCAATCATGAAAGCGCAGAAGATGCTACGTAAAGGTCGACTAGCGATACTAGCCTTGGTGCCTGACAAGCAATAAGAGGAAAGGAAGATGGAACATATTCCAGTGGTTCGTGACCTTCCAGAGGTGTTTCCAGAGGACCTGCCTGGATTACCACCTCATCGCCAAGTGGAATTTCAGATTGAGTTGACTCCTGGTGCAGCCCCAATCGCTAGAGCACCTTAGCACCAAATGATTTATAGGAGTTGTTAGCACAACTTCAGGAATTGCTAGATAAGGGCTTTATCTGACCTAGCTCATCACCCTGGGAGCCCCTGTTCTCTTTGTTAAGAAGAAGGATGGCACATTTCGGATGTGCATTGACTATAGGGAGTTGAACAAGGTCACAGTCAAGAACCGGTATCCCTTACCTCATATTAATGATCTGTTCGATCAACTTCAGGGATCTAGTTACCATTCTAAAATTGATCTAAGATCTGGTTACCATCAATTGCGAGTCCGAGAGGAAGACATCTAGAAGACGACATTCAGGACTCGCTACGGCCATTATGAATTCTTGGTCATGCCGTTTGGGTTAACTAATGCGCCAGTGGTGTTCATGGACCTCATGAACCGCGTGTGCAAACCCTACCTTAATCAGTTTGTTATCGTGTTTATCGATGACATATTGATCTATTCTAGGACCAAGGAGGAATACGATGAGCACCTACGCTTGATCTTAGAACTATTGAAGAAGGAGAAACTATATGCTAAATTCTCTAGGTGTGACTTCTGGATACGAGATGTGCAGTTTTTGGGGCATATTGTGAATAAGAAAGGAATCCATGTAGATCCTGCAAAGGTGGAAGCAATCAAAAATTGGACGGTTCCTAAGATGCCTAGTGAGATACTTTACTTACTTGGATTGTTAGGATACTACTGATGCTTCAGTGAGGGATTTTCCAAGATTGCTCAACCCCTCACTGCCTTGGCACGTAAAGATACAATGTTTAAATGGGGAGAAAGTCAAGAATCAGTCTTCCAGTTGTTGAAACAGAAACTCTGTAGCGTACCAATACTGGCATTACCGGAAGGAACGGATGATATCGTGGTGTACTATGATGCATCCATTTAGGGAATAGGTTGTGTCTTGATGCAGCGAGATAAGGTGATAGCCTATGCCTCGAGACAACTGAAGATTCACGAAAAGAACTATACCACCTATGACTTGGAATTCGGTGCAGTGGTTTTTGCCTTGAAGATTTGGAGGCATTACTTATACGGTACCAAATGCACCATTTACACCGATCACAAGAAACTTCAGCATATCTTTGAGTTGAAAGAACTAAATATGAGGAAAGGACGCCGGGTGGAGTTACTGAAAGACTATGATTGCGCTATCAAGTATCATTCAGGGAAGGCAAACGTGGTTGCCGATGCCTTAAGCCGGAAAGAAACAGCTAAGCCTAGGCGAGTGCGAGCTTTACAGCTTACTATCAACACTCAACTGCCTGAACAAATTAAGGAAGCACAGACAGAAGCGTTAAAAGCAGAAAATATTAGGTCTGAATCATTTCGTGGGATGGATAAACAGCTTGAGGTTAAAGTTGACAGGATTCGTTACTTCATGGACAGACTTTGGCTGCCTGTCTATGGAAATTTGAGAGATTTGGTTATGAGTGAGGCACACAAATCCAAATACTCAATGCATCCCGGTTCAGAAAAGATGTATCATGACCTAAAGGCGTACTATTGGTGGCCTAACATGAAGATATATGTAACTACCTATGTGAGCAAGTGTTTAACCTGTTCTAAGGTCAAAGTCGAGTATTAGAAGCCATCAGGATCACTGCAACAACCTGAGATTCCTTTATGGAAGTGGGAGTAGATTTCTATGGATTTCATTACCTAATTACCCAGGACTCCTAGTGGTTGTGACATGATATGGGTGATTGTGGATAGGTTAACTAAGTCTGCTCACTTCTTGGCAATCAAGGAAACAGATAAGCTGACTTGAATCTATCTGAAGGAAGTAGTCTCTCGACATGGAGTGCCAATCTCTATCATTTCTGATCGTGATGTTCGCTTTACTTCTCATTTCTAGCAGTCGTTACAGAAATCTCTAGGTACACGCTTAGACATGAGTACTGCATATCATCCTCAGACTGACAGACAGAGCGAATGCACTATACAGACCTTGGAAGATATGTTACGAGCTTGTGTGATAGATTTTAGGAATAATTGGGAAGTTCACTTGCCTTTGGTGGAATTTTCCTATAACAACAGCTACCACACTAGTATTCAAGCTGCACCGTTTGAAGCCTTGTATGGATGAAAATATAGATCACCAGTTTGTTAGGCTGAAATTGGTGATAGCCAGCTAATGGGTCCTGAGTTGGTGCACGAGACCACTGAGAAGATTGTACAAATAAGGAATCGTGTGGCTGCAGTCGACAGATAGAAAAGTTATGCTGATAAGCGACAAAAACCTCTAGAGTTCCAGGTTGGTGCAAAGTCTTATTGAAAGTCTCACCGTGGAAAGACATGATTTGGTTTGTTAAAAGAGGAAAGCTAAATCCAAGTTACGTTGGACCATTTGAGATATTAGAAAGAATAGGTCCGGTGTCCTATCGATTAGCCCTACCTGATTCACTGAGTGGAATCCATGATGTATTCCATGTCTCGAATTTGAAGAAATGCTTAGCTGACAAAACCTTGATTGTACCGCTCGAGGAAGTACAAGTCAACAAACAACTACGTTTCATTGAAGAACCGGTTGAGGTAATGGATGGAGAGGTCAAAACCTTGAAACAAAGTAAGATCCCTATCGTCAAGGTTCGCTGGAACTCGAAACATGGACCGGCGTTCACGTGGGAACGCGAGGATCAGATAAAGCTCAAGTATCCTCATCTGTTCAAAACAGCGACCACTACCGGCGAAGGTAATGATTAAATTTTAGGACGAAATTTCTTTCAATACGTGGATAATGTCACAACTCATCTAAAACTCATGCGATTTTGATTTCTTTCTTATGCTAATGCAGTAGACCAGTGCCGTAACTCAACCATGTAATGCAATTTTCGGGATGAAAAATCTTTCAACATGGGGATAATGTGACATCCGGTAATTTTCCATTACCAAACTCTGTTAGTTCCGTTAGGTTTCATACTCGTGTCATGAGCACACACTAGTTTTCATTCAATGTTGGTGACTTAATAATAATTAACAATGACAAACTAATAATAATTTAACCAATTATGTGATTATTAGATTATGCTTATGTGTTTACACGATTTAAACATTATTTGTAAATTTTACCTTGTAATATGATTATGCATGCTTTATGATTCTTGTGTGGTGTTTACAAGTTGTGTTATATAATTTGAAAGGATCTCAGATCTAGTTTGATCAATTAGGTTATGATTTGCAGCGGAATAGTGTTAGAATTAGACAAAATTTAAGCAAGAACAAGATGAATATTCAATCAAACAGTAACGGTTATAGAGAGAGAAAGTTTTCTGTAAAAAAGAATGTTTTCATTCATTCATATGCTTCGGCAAGATTACAATTAGGTCAACTTTCCTTTTATAGGAAAATGTGACGTCAACAGATGTCACCTGATAGTGACATCTAACCGATTACACAAACAACTGAAAATAACTAAAACTACTGAAGATGTCCACAACTGCTGAGGACATCTTCTTACAATAAAC
>BJCO01466384.1:0-11607 GCA_018326465.1 Flaveria floridana
CAAGCAATTGATAAAGGAGGGTTGCATTCGTTATGCCCTCACCCTGATAAAGTAAATGCTCGAACAGGCAGGTCAGTAAGGCCATGAATTGGCATGACAATAATGGCCTGATTGGGTACGACAGTAAGTCCTAAATTGGCGTGTCGGTAAAGTCCTGTGGTTATCATAGGCACCGATAGTGACAGGGAATTGACGGATAAAGAAGAGTAATAATTAACAAGTAATGATAAAGTATCGATGAAGTGATAGCCCGTGTGTATTAATGTTCTGATAGATGATGATTATTTTCAACTGTTAAAGCTAATACCTCTTACAAAAGTTATTTAACAAAGTAAACCTAGAATTCACTCAGCGAAGCTGACTTTTGTATGCATATCAGTTGACAGGTGAGTGTTAGGGCTTATGGGATGGGAGCATAGATCTGAAGCTTCTTGGCATATAAAGACTGTCATCCCTGATGGAGAAAAATTTAAGAGGACTTTAAATAGTTTTTGATAGTTAAAGACGATATTTATATTTTAATTTAACTGCGTTGTAATGAATTGTAATTACTACATCTTTCCGCTGCAATATATATATATATATATATATATATATATATATATACATACATATATATAAGTAAATGAATGTTTTAAATTTATGTTTTTGCTGTGAATGACCAACTGTGAGGTTTCCTGGGATCAGGGCCTTACATGATGGGGATTTCATACCTATTAATGACTTTCAAAATATAGATTCTGACGAAAGTATATTTATTTTTACTGAAACAGAATACACATCATCTGAAAATGAATAAATTTGACCTTGCTACCACTAGTAGAATAGATAATAGTATACTCGATAGACAGGATGAACAATTTGGAGAATATAAGCAAGAAATTTTAATAGATTCTGAATTATTCAAATATTTTGAAACAAATACAACATGAAAACTTTTCATTATCTAATTATTCTGGATTTAAATTAAATACTTTAGAAAGATTAGGAATAAAACCTAGAAATCATCATTTATATTATGGGTTAAATATTCAAGAAAGAGCACTAGATATCAATATAACATCTAATAAAGTTATGATACCCCTATTATTAAAAAAGATATCCAAGAAAAATTACAAAAGATTAAACCTTCGAAGTACATTAGGATGGATACATGTAGGAGCCATAGAAATTATAATTAAAGCCACATTTAAAGAGGGAATAGATACACCTATAGAACTAGCAAGTTATGGATAATAGAATACAAAATAGAGAAGAAGCATGTCTTGGGATATTAAGAGGAAACTTGTAATATGGAAAACTAAAGTTTAATATTTACCCTAGAATTTCCTATCATATTCAAGACAAAGATTTTGATAGAACATTAAGTTTATTACAATATTTCAAAAGAAAATATTTCTTTAGACAACAAAATAAACCATATTCTATTACATATGCTATATCTTATGCGATATCAAACATACACCATTCTGATTGTTTTAGTATAGAAAATATTCCCTTTTTTATTTAATGATGCATGTCAAGTACAAGTACCAAGTTTACCTAAAATAGAAGAAATAGATTCAAGACCTTTAACTCTTGACTTAAGGGATAAACCATTATTAATATCTAACCAGGTTATCCCTCGACTAAGTTTTACAGATAAAAGTGTGACAAGTCATCCCTTAACGAGATTAACAAATTCTAGTAGATTTTATAATATTATTGGTGCAAAAGAAGATAATAAACTTGATGGACCTCTTCTACTACTGCCTCTTTCACCAAGGCCCTCAAGTTCGCACTCTCATCACCACCTTCCTGGTGATGGATCTCGGGCTCTTCACGTGTCCTTTTGGTAGCCCTAGCCCTATTCCTCGTAACATGCGGTTCAGCACCACGTCTACCCCTAGAAGCCTTAGACGATCTACCACTGACCCTCTCTAAACACTATAAGATTCAAACACTAACACGGTCATTCAAGGTAATAGCTCGGATTATGTCAAGTATAGTAACTCCCTAATTACAGTGGCCAGCTATCATTAGCCATTTACTTTACTCTTCACACCCAAGCATTTCCTATCCTGATTACACCAGTATCTAAATCTACACAAAATCACACTAGCCACATAAAATGCGCACATCATACCTGTTAACATTAGCTTACATAAAATGTGTACAATAAACCTTTACCTGCAGGCACGTAGCTACTACGACTGGCATCCCTTTCTTTTCGTCCCATTCTGAGTTTAAGATTAGGTTTTGAAAATATTTACCCAATTCACTTAAACTTTAGCTCTGATACCAACTTGTAAGACCCCATTCCGGGGACACTTACAGTTGGACATTCATCGCACATAAAACATTTTTAAACATACATTACTTTTGCAACAAAATTTAAAAACTTTTAATAATAATTAAAACCATGTCATTCATTACATTACAACATTGGTTTACATATTAAAATACAATGACATATCAAAATATGGATGCCATCCTTAAAATGCTCCCAGTAGCTTATGCATCCATGCCTGCAACTCCAGAGCATTAACAAAATACCTGCCGACTATCATGCATATAAAAAGTCAGCGACGCTAAGTGAGTTCTAGTTTTATAATAAAATACTTTACTCCCTTTAAAAACAAGTCTTTACATTCATCCATGGTCATACATCATACGTACACTCATTCTATATTCATCATTCGTTTTGTTCTTTCATACTTTCATCGTTTCATTCTTTTCATTAATATCCACTTTCATATTCATACTTTCATTTCGTACGTTTCACTGTCTTTTACTTTCTCTCTCTTACTTCCTTTTCTTACTTTACATTCGTCAGTGATCATACATCATACGTACATTGTAATTTTTACAAATTTATACATCACACGACTCATGTTCGAAGCTTGACACAGCACCAGGATACGCGACAAAGATCCTATCTCGTATGCAACACCCCCGACTCATATCCGGAGACTGATACTGTGTCTGGCCTATAATCAAACTCCCGACTCATGTCCAAAGACTGACATAGTACTGGGGCGGGCAATAAGACCTCATCTCCTTCACATGTCATTCTATCTCATTCAATACCCCCGAGTCATGCTCGAAAGCTGATACTGTGCCGATACCTGTACACAAACCCCCGACTCATGTCCGAAGACTGACACAGTACCGGGGTACGCGAAACGGGTCTCATCATCCGTCACTTCCATACTCCTCATTCGTTATCTCACGTATTCGTTCATTTCGTATTTTATCATTATCTTCCTTATTCGTTCATTTCCTACTTTATCATTATCTTTCGTATTCGTTCATTTCGGGTTATCATTATCTTCCACTTTTGTTACATAATACTTTATGTTCATTCATTTATTCGTTCATTTAATCATTCATACATCATACCACATAAAGTTATACATAACGTTTTACAATGCATAATAAATACATTTTCAAAACTCTTTAACGAATAAAGATAACATATCACTCACACAAATACACATCATAGACCTCATCACATCATCATGCATACATCAAGCCTAAGCCATCTCATCATTACAAAGCCTATCTTCCCATTCTACCACTTCAAATCCACTAAGAAAATCCTAAGTACAAAATGGGCGCATGGGGCATTTCAGGAGCGTGAGCATAAAAATTCTAACTGTAAAATAGTTTGGGCGCATCAGCACTATGCTGGCGCATGAGCCCTGTTCAGGCGTTTTACCACTATGCAGGCACATGAGGCCTGTTCAGGCGCATTAACACTTAGGCGCATGAGCAACTCCCGGCGCATGAGTACTATTTGGGCGCGTGGGAACTATTTGGGCGCATGGCCAACACTTAGGCGCATAGGCACTTTTCTGGGAGCATGAGAACATCCTAATAAGTTTTTAATGCTACAAGCAACACCCGATTACCATTCTAACACTACCCAAACATAGATCTAACATACTAAGGCTCTTATAACATGCTAAACATCAATTCTAACCCAAGAACATCCTCTAAAAACATACCACAACAAGGCACATTCGAACAACATTATAAAACTCATGGTTTCTTTAAAAATGTTTACTTAGTATGCATAATAGCCCCAAACACTTTAAAAACTAAAAAGGGGTTCTAGAAACTCACCTTGAAGCAGATCTTCGAGCTACACACTTCCACTAGCAAATTCAACTCCAAATTCTCGAAAACAAACTCTAAAACACCAAGAACTTCGGTCAACAGCTTGTGAATTTAGTTAAAACCGAACATATATCAAGAAAACTCACCTTTTTACAGCTTCTTCTTCCTTTCTCTCTCTATCACCGAGAGTTGTTCGTCTTCTCATTCTTTAATCAAGAGCAAGTAAAGCAGATCCACTTTAAGTGGGCGGCCATGCCCTTTAAATCCTTAAAATAATAAGGTTTTGTACTTTGTACACTTTACCCCCTTCCACTTGTGTCCATTTTATTTTCTTTCTAGATACTTTTTTTTCTCTACTTTTAAATAAAATTTGGGTGATACAGTTTGGTTTTTGAGTGCTAAACTAGATTGTTTGTTATGAACATGGGTACTATGTTGTCAATTTGAATTGGTGTGAGCAAGAAGTTATAACCATAATCAAGCATCTGGTTTTGAATCCATAAAACTTGAGAGCAACAAGCTAATTTTGTTATGTACTAAGCTTCTGCTGTTGAAACTAACATGCTTCTTGCACTGCTAGGAGACCGGTCTTGGACCAAGAAATTGACAAGCCCCAGAAATGGACATCCGATTGAGGTTGCATCCCCGGTAGTCACTGTCTGTGTAGGAATAGAGGTTGAAATCCCCTTTCTTTGATTATCTTAATATAGGCTTGCCCTTAAGATATCTGAATATCCTCTTGACAGCATTTACATATGATTCCTTGGGTCTGCTTGATATCTGGCACAAACACATACACCAAACATTATGTCAGGTCTGTTAGCTGTTAGATACATGAGGGACCCAATCATTGATTGATAGTGAATCTGATCCACTGATTTGCCATCTAAGTCAGGACCTATCTTTGTTTTTGTATCAACAGGAGTTCTCATAGACTGATAATATGCAAAATGAAATTTCTTCAACATGGTTTGGATGTATTTTGATTGATTGATGAAGATTCCATCTATTGCTTGTTGTACTTGCAATCCTAAGAAGAATGTAAGTTCCCCCATAGCACTCATCTGGAATTTAGAATGCATAAGGTCTTTAAAATCCTTACAAAGTTGCTTGTTTGTTGATTAAAAATGATATCATCTACATAAATTTGGAACATCAACATTTATTTTTCTTTTCTTTTTCTTAAAAGAGTCTGATCAATCTTTCCTCTCTCGTACCCATGTGCAAGAAAAAAAGACGATAGAGTCTCGTACCACTTTCGTGGGGCTTGATGTGGATCATAGAAAGCTTTGTTAAGCTTGTACACCCTGTTAGGAAAATCCGGGTCTTCAAAGCCTTGTGGTTGACTCACATAGACTTCTTCAGAGATTTTGCAATAAAAAAATGCACATTTTACATCCATTTGATAAATAATGAATTTCATGGATGCAGAGTAAGCAAGGAACACTCTGATGGCTTCTAATATGGCTATAGGTGCAAACACTTATCATAATCTATTCCTTCTTCTTGAGTGTATCCCTGTGCAATCAATCTTGCTTTGTTTTTGATGATAATACCCCTATCATCAGTCTTGTTTCTATATAACCATCTGGTACCGGTAGGGTATTATCCTTCGAGAAGATCTACCAGCTGCCATACTTCTTGTTTCTTAAATTGGAGCAATTCTTCTTGCATTGCCTCAATTCAGCTGTTGTCTTGAAGGGCTTTTTCTATATTTTTAGGTAGAGTTTAACATAGAACACAAGAAAACAAATAGATGTTTGCAATACTTGAATTTATTCTTGTCACCTGCTTATCTACTTCACCAATGATGCTTGACACTGGTGATCCGTATGTATCCTGGTGGTTGGAATTAAGTCACCGGCAACTGATACATCAAGGTTGGAGGCATTCAAATCATCTTGGTGAGAGGCACCTTCAAGTTATGATGTAGGTGAATTATGAAAGTAATCAAAGGCTTCATTAGTTTTAGCTTCAGCATCAGTAGCACTTTCAAGACTTTCATCGTTTGTATTTTCTTCAGTTTCAACCAGCACAGTAACTGTTTCTTGATTTCTCATAACAATAGAAGGTTCAGCTAAAGGAGAGGGAAATGTACTAGGACCAGTATCAATTGGAACACTCTGATCTTTTATTTCTTGTCTAACAGGATCAGCTTACAATGAAACTTCTTCCTCAAATTGATCAGCAAAAGAAGGTGGAATCATAGGAAAGTCATCTTTTGTACTTTTTGTCTAACAGGATCAGCTTACAATGAAACTTCTTCCTCAATTTGACCAGAAAAAGAAGGAGGAATCATGGGAAAGTCATCTATTCTCTCTACCTGCATTCGACAAGTGAAACTGCTTAAACGATCTTGTAGCAATATCAAACAACCAATCAGGCCATTTATTAACTTTGGAAAGGAGTGCTCATTGAATTGAATGTTTGTTGATTCATCAATAATGTTTAATCTAGGATCAAACACTATGAAATCCTTTAAGAATAAGGAATAACCTACAAAGAATCCCTCATCCAACTTAGGAACAAACTTTCCTAAATGGTCACGGGTGTTTAATATTAAGACAGGACAACCAAATGACTTGAAAAATCTAATAACTGGTTTTCTGTGAAAAAGCAGTTAATAAGGTGTTCTGTTTCTTTCTTAAACTACCAAAGTTATATTTTGCATAAAGCATGATGTGTTGACTGCTTCTACCCAAAAGGTAATTGGCAATTTAGCATCGGCTAGCATTGTTCTTGCTTCTTCAATCAGTGTTCCTGTTTCTCCTTTCTGCTACCCCATTTTGTTAAGGAGTTTTAGTTGCACTAAACTGTGAGCAATGCCTTTGGTTATGCAAAATCAACTTCGATTTTTATTTTTGAATTTTGTCCCATTATCACTTCTGATTGATTTTACTCTTGACCAAGCTGATTTTCAATTTTAGTGATAAAATCTTTTATTATTTGGGATGCTTTGTTTTTATGAAGTAGAAAGAAAGCTCATGTGAATAGTGAAAAGTCATCAATGATCACCAAAAAATATTGTTTGTTTCCAATACTCATAACATGAGTTTGTCCAAAGAGGTCCATATGACGTAACTTCAATGGAGAACTGTTTGTGTTCATAAGCTTTGGCTCATATGAAGACTTGTGTTGTTTTCTATTAACATATGAAGAACAGTGGTCAATGAAATGAAATTCCTTTTAAGGTAAACCAATTACATGGTTTCCTTTTACCAATCTATTCATGTTTTGAAATTTATGTGTCCTAAATATCTATGGCAAAGTTGTGACTCATTAAATGATGCTTTAGACAAAAGAAAAGTTTCTTCTTTTGGTGGGGTAGAATTAGACATAGGTGTTATTCTTTCTCAGATGGGTAGAATTAGACATAGTTGTTATTCTTTCTTAGATGGGTAGAATTAGACATAGTTGTTATTCTTTCAAGACAACCCATTCTTCAGGAATTTGAAATCCTGGTTTCAGAATATAGCAATGAGTGTCTGTGAAGTGAGTTGAATATTTCTTGTCACAGATCTGAGACATGCTGAGGAGGTTGAAATTCAGTTGCTCGCAGTAGTCCACTTTGTCAAAACTCAGCAGTCCATTTGTCACAGATATTTCTCCTGTAATCCTACCACCTTGTGAGTCTCCATCAAATGCTATAGTAGTTCCTTGTATATGCTTGAAGTCATGTTGGACATGTATGGACGACCCTACAAGCATAAAACAACTAGTTAGAATGTGGAACCAAAGCCGTGATGGTCTTGGGTTATCTGTTTCTATCCATTACTATAACCTCTTGATACTTTCCTCTAGGTTATGACTTAGAGGATGGTAACACGATGAATTTCAACTGAACTATTAGTAGAAGAGTCAGATCTTTGATCCCTATTTCTATATAGAAATTGGGCACATTTTTATTTTTAGAAATCACTTTTGTTTTAAATCTTGGAGGAGAACTAAGTGATTGTTTCATATTATGATTAATGTTCCTTTTGACATACTTTGACTGCCATTGATCATAGAAGTCATCATCAGAATTTGAAACCCATGTTTGTTTAATGTGTGATAGACTTCTAATTTTGGCCTGGTCAGTTGAAATTGGTGAGTTAGGCTTGTTCTGTGGAATTCTCAATACTTTTTGATACAAAAAGCAATCGGATGTATTGTGTTAGTCATATCACACACTGAACAATATTTGTTAAAATAACAATTTTTTATAGAATGATTATTCATGTCACAGATGGAATAGTATTGACTGAAGTAACAGTTCTCTGTGTTATGATTTGACATTTCACAATTTTCACAGTACATCTATTTGATCTTTGTTTTGGATGTTGAAGCTTCAGTGAATTTAACTTATTTTATCTTTGCCTCTTGTTTTGATTTTGATGAAGAAGCAAGTTCAGCCTTCTTAATCTTTGTATATTGTTTCACAATTCTACTTTGTTGTTTTTTGAAAGGTTGTCTTTGCTTCTTTTGATTCTTTATTACCTCTTGATCAAACAGATCAACATCTTTTTTGTTGAAAATGTCAAAACTAGTCCTTTGTTTTGACTTTTATGGTGAGTTCAGTTCAACTTTCACTTTTGGTGTAGGAATCATGGGTGATTTCCCTTTGAATAATGGAGATGCTATTATTTTACCTTTAGTTCTCTTTGAAATCTTTTCTGATTTGCTTGAATTTTTTGGAGACTTAATCTCATTATCAGGTCTGCTTTCAGAAGTGGGTTTCACATGTATTTTGCATTCTCTATAACTTTGAGTTTTTCAGGAATGAATTTCACAAATGGCACAATGGCTTTCACTGGGCTTTTTGGTTTCTTGATACTTACAGGGTTGTATGAGCACTCTTGGATTTTGATTGGGTGACCTAGTTTGATTTCATCCTCATTGTTTCAATGTAAATACTCAGTTTGTTTTGACGATTGATTATTTGTGAAACCAATATTTTAGTTTCAATAACTTTAGGTTCAGTTGAATCAGAATGAGTAAGTGACTCAGGCATAATTGTATAGTTATCATTGTATGAAGGAAGACAAGACTTGTATTGCATCCCAGTCATATCCTTTGGCTCCTTCTGTGAGTCAAGTAACTCTTGCAGCTTAGCAAAAGAGAATTGAAACTTTTCAAGTTTCACTTTAGTGTCTGATTGCTTAGCTTTGGTTTTTGTTAACAATTCAATTGACCTCTCATACTCAGCTGCAAGAGTGTACTTTTCACCATGAACTTTTTCAATATCTGAAAAGAGTGATTTTATTTTAATTTAAAGACTTTTTATCTCATGTTTTAACATTTTAGATTTGACCTTCTCTTCTTTGATATTAAGAGCCAACTGTGATTATGCTCTCTATATCCCTATACTTCTTGAATGCATTTATCAGTACAGAGATTTAATTTTACCTCAGTTGGCATTGGAGTTAGACCATCATTGATGTGATCCATGAGAGCGTGATTTTAGAATTGAGGTTTGACTTCCTCTACATATTGGCTCCAATCACAAACTCAATCTTGTCTGATGATAAGTGCAATTGATGTTGGTTAGCTGCTTCCATGAGCTTGATGTGTCAGTTGGTGCTGAATTGGATGAGTTTGTTGATACTGATTTTGAGGCTAAAACTAATTTTGATGGCTTTATTAAGAGCATGAAGTGGACAGAGATGGCGGTTGACCATGTTAATTTCTTTGGTAGTTGTTGTTACTATTGGATTCTTTATGCCCAAGACACATAGAACATTGATGTAGTTAGTACGTTATGATCCAAGTCAGGTCATACCCAATAACAAGCTTAGCAAACACAATATATATTTAATTGATGATATGATCATGCAATTAAATAATAACACCAATTTAGAAAATGGGTTTTCTAAATAAATTGTATATGAGATGGAACAACTTATAAGGATATTTTGTTCATGGGTATTATTTGCAATGTTATTTAAGTTGGTTAAATAAAATCAAATAATAAAAGTGTGTATGAGTTATATAATTAAAAGGTTAATTACATAACTTGTTTAGTAACTAGTTACAAATTAAATAAAAGATTATAATGGGGGAAAACCCCATTTTGAACCCTTTTGCGGCCGGCCCTTGAATGGGTTGTTTGTGTAATTTGGTTGTCTTGGAAGTAGACACACTTGACTAGTTTTTCACTCTACACTTTCACTCTCTCTCTTGCTTACATGCAAAAGGACCAAGAACTCTCCCCTTTTAGGAAGAAACTCATGGCTGGAAAGGGGTTTTCAGCAGCTTTCTTGGTCGATTTTTGGTGTTCAAATCCTAGCAACAAAGGTGTTTGCTTGATGTTTGTGAGTATGCAAGCCTGAGGACACCTTTCCTTGGTGTTTTGGCCGTTCAAGAACCTCATCCCCTTCTTCTTTCTCACGATTTTGGCAGCTCAAGAAAGGTAGTTTCATGAGTTTCATATTTGGGTGTTATTTATGCTTGATAGCTAGTTCTTTCACATATATATGATCCTTTGTTCTTGGGTTTGTTGATGATAATAATATGCTTTAAATTTCAGTTTATAAAACATATTATTAAGCTTTGTTTCCGCTGCATTTTAATGTTTAAAAGGTTAAACAACTTTGATAAGGTGTCTAACAAACCTAATATTGGTATCAGAGCCGGATATGTGGAAAACTAGCTTCTAAAGTTCTTGTAAATTTGGTTTTATGGGATTTTAACAACCTAATAGGGGCTGTTTTGTGATGATATAATGAATCCCCAATCTTTCAAAGTTATATCATACATTCTTGTGTTTAAACATTGAAAGATATATATCAAACGATTGATAATTTTGTTTGGACAAAAACCCTAAAATCTAGGTTCATGTTGGCCAAAAATTTGGGGTTAAATGGGGATTTATTTTGGTTCTTGAATGTTGAATATGTTGTTTAATATTAGTGCATAACCTAGCCTTGACCTTGTGTTGCTTTGGTTTTGGATGAATGTTTGGTTTTGGTTGATTTTATTCATTATGGGTTGTATTATTTATTCTTTTGTGCTTATATATGGTTGTAATTTATTTATTCATTCAATGGTGACGTAATAAATAGATTAGGTGTATTTTCTTTTATTAGAAAATTTGTATTAGGATATAAATTTTGTAAAAGAAGATGCACAAGTTGGAAGCACAAAAAAAAGGCACAAAGAGAAGAACTTGAAGCATTTGTATGCAACTTCAAGTGGGGGTCTTTGAAGATCCTGTCTTATGTGTTGTAATTAACCCTTAGAAAAGACCAAATGACCACACTTGTGATGGCAAACAAGTGTGGTCACCTAAGTGGCTATGGTTATGCACATGTGGATGTTTGAATATGCTTGTTTGATTATCCATTATATGTTGATTGTATGATATGTGTATATGCTTAACAATCTAAATATATAATCATAACAAGATAAATATTCATGGTTTTTAATCATTAATATGTTAATAAAAGGTTATCAAAAGGATTAATGATTTCAAAATAAAAGGGGTTTTATTAAAAGGACCATAGGGTACCATGTATTTGAAAGCAT
>BJCO01466385.1:0-11988 GCA_018326465.1 Flaveria floridana
TAACATTAGTCTTAGTTTACAATTTTGTCTTAGTATAGGGACTAGAATTGTAAATAGATAGTCTTTTGTTTGTTGATAGTATAAATAGCTTAGACGAGTAGAATTGAGTAGTCGTAACATTTTGTACTGCTTTCTTACTCTTGTAATTGTCTTTGCTATATCAATGAACAGTGAATTTTATTGATATCTGCTTTGATTTGATTACAATTGTTTGTGTTTCTTTGAATTGTTCATATAATTTGTTACAGATTGATACATTTGATCCTATCATTCCTGTGAAAGAATGAAGGCTGATCACCTATGTACCACTACTACACAGCATGAACCATCCACCTCAAGAAGGACTCACCCTAAGAACCTTACTGCAACATCTGAAAGGATGGGGATGGAGATGAAAAGTGATTAAACTCAGTCCTTCATACACAAGAAGACTCTCAAAAGAAAGCAAATGGATTGCATTATGAGTGGCAGTACTTCTCATCTTGATAAGGATTGCATCTATAATCCTAAAGTACTGCCAACATAACCAAGAAGAAGAGTTTTGAGAGGAGCAAGAAGAAGAAAGCTTCAGAAGAAAATTATTTTTCTTTTGAAAGCTCCAGATTGGGAATGAAGACAAGTGAAAACTTGTGTATGGAAGATCTTTTGATCTCGGAAGAAAGGACTAATTCCGAAGCACTGAAACTTGTTGCAGTGAAAGAAAAATCTTCCGGAGCATCAATCTCCAAAACATTCAAAGTTGTTAAAACTTCTGAAGTGTTGAAGGTCAAGTATAATCTTCCAAAGATGGTGCGGAAGATAAAGAAAGACCATGTGACTGAAGTTCTTAATTAACAACAATAAATGATCCCTAAAGTATTAACATAGATCAATTACCATTGCATTGTCTTCAGTCCTTTTTGAAGAGCCCAAGACCAATGAGGCTTGGGTTTCCAAATGTAACTAATTTTCTCCTTTTTATGAACGAACAACTGAAGACTAAAAAGAATGTATAGATCATTGGCGGTGGCTGTTCAAGGCATATGACAGGAAATGGCTCTTTGCTTCAAGGTTTTGAGAAAATTGATGGATGGCCAGTTGCTTTTGGAGGAGATGCAGGATGTTACATTACAGGTAAGGACAGGGTCATAAGTGGTAGGCTCATGTAACACCCCGAATTTTATTTAAAAGAAGAGAAAATAAAAAGTATGTAGAAAGAAAAGAAAATGGACACAAGTGGAAGGGGGTCAAGTGTACGAAGTATAAAACCTATTATTTTAAGGTTTTAAAGAAGTATGGCCGCCCACTTCTTCATCATCATCTTCATTCTTGGCTGAAAAGAAGAAGAGAGAGAAGCTCTCGGTTTTAGAGAGTGAAAGAGGAAGAAGAAGCTGTAAAAGGTGAGTTTTCTTGGTATATGTTTGGTTTTAACCGAATTCACAAGCAGCTGTTCGCATTCTTGGTGTTTTAGAGTTGGTGTTCGGGAACTTGGAGTTGAATTTGCCAGTGGAAGTATCTAGTTTGAAGATTTGCTTCAAGTGAGTTTCTAAAACCCCTCTTTTACTGATTTATAACTTTTTTGGGGCTATTATGCATACCAAGTAAACGTTTTTAAAAGAAACCATGGGTTTACAATTTTATGTTCGAGGATGATCTGTGTACATATGTTTTAGAGTTGTTTATAGGCTAGAAATTGATGTTAGAAAGGTTTAAGTACCTTAGTATGTTAGATCTGTGCTTGGGTGGTGTTAGATTAGTATTCGGGTGTTATTGTAGCATAGAAAACATTTCAGAAAAAGTGCTCATGCGCCCAAGTGTGGGCCATGCGCCTAAACAGTGTTGCCATGCGCCCAAAATTTGCTAAGGAGTCTAAGTGTTGGGTCATGCGCCCAAAGAGTAGTCATGCGCCCAGAAAAGTGCCCATGCACCTTCGTGTTGGCCATGCACCTAAAAGTACTCATGAGCCCATTCTGCTAAAACGCCAAAGTGTTGATGCACCTAAGCAGGGCTCATGCACCTGCATAGTGGAAAAGCGCCCATATAGTGCTGATGCACCCAGACTGTTTTACACTCAGAATTTTTATGCTCATGCGTCTGAAAAGTTCCAAGCGCCCATTTTGGACTTAGGATTTTCTAAGGGGTTTTAAGTGGTAGAATGGGGAGATAGGCCCTATTATGATGTGATGGCTTATGTTTGATGTGTGGTGATGATGTGATGGAGATTATGATGTGTATATCTGTGAGTGATATGTTATGTTTCTTTATTAAAGAGTTTTCAAAACGTACGTATTATGTTTTGTAATACATTATGTGTGACTTTACATGGTATGATGTCTGAATGAATGAATGAATGAACGTAAAGTATTATGTAACGAAGTGGAAGATAATGATAAAGTACGAATACGATAAAGTACGAAACGAATGAACATATGAGATAACGAATGATGAGTATGGAAGTGATGGATGATGAGATCCGTGTCGCATACCCCGGTACTGCGTCAGTCTTAAGACATGAGTCGGGTGTTTGTTTACAGGCCCTAGCACAGTATCAGCTTTTGAGCATCAGTCAGGGGTAATGCCAGAGACAGAATGACATGTGAAGGAGATGAGGTCTTGTTGCCCACCCCGGTACTGTGTCAGTCTTCGGACATGAGTCGGGGGTGTTGCATACGAGATGGGATCTTTGTCGCGTATCCCGTTGCTGTGTCAGTCTTCGGACATGAGTCGGGGGTTTAGGTACAGGCCCCGGCACAGCATCAGCTTTCGAGCATGAGTCGGGGATATTGCATGAGACAAGATTCGAGTAGTGATGAGTTATAAGCGGAGGAGTGAACGAATGAACGAATGATGATGAAGATAATAAAAATAATTATTATCAGTATGTATGTATGATGTATGACCACTGTCGAACGTAAAGTACGAAAAGAAAGTAAAAGACAGTAAAAAGTATGAACAAAAGTATGAATATGAAAGTGAATATTAATGAAAGAATGAGGCGATGAAAGTATGAAAGAACGAAACGAAAGAAGAATATAGAATGAGTGTACGTATGATGTATGAAAACAAATGTGTCACTTCTGAAAAGTTCGAGTTGAAGGAGTTTAGCTTGGAAGTAGCTTAGGTGAGTTTCTAGACCACGTATTTTACTTGTTTTCAAAGATTTTGGGGCTGAAAATGCATGTAAAACATTTTTAAAACTTTTGTATGTATGATCGTATGTATATATGCTTGTATGTTGATGTTATATGGTTGTGCATACTAATTTAAGGCTTAGAATGGTATTAAGAAGCTTAGAACATGTTAAGATTATGTTGGGTCTGAATAATATGGTAGAAAGGTATAAGTTGATGGTCATGCGCCCAAACAGGGCCCATGCGCCTACTATTTTTGCCTTAGAAAGGTTTAAGTAAGGTCATGCGCCCAAACAGGGCTCATGCGCTTGAAATTATGACTTAGAAAGTCTAACTATAGGATGATGCGCCCAAATAGTATTCCATGCGCCTAGAATTGCCTTAGAAATTTCTAAGTGAAAGTTGATGCGCCTGAACAGTAGTTAAAGCACCCAAATTTTTGAAGAAATGACTAAGTGTAGGGTGATGCGCCTAAATAGTGCCCATGCGCCCAAGGGGCTCATGCGCCTAACTGTTGAAATAGTTAAGTATAGGCTCTTGCGCCTGCATAGTGGAGAAACGCCCAAACAGTCTTCATGCGCCCAAATAGTGTCCATGCGCCCAAACACTTAGAAAATTTTCTGAATTTTTAGGAAAACCAGAATTTTAGGGTTTGACCCTAGTTTGACCTATGGACACATAATCAACTGTGAGTTAGATCAGGATAAACTAGAATGTGCAAATGTTTTAGTGGTTCCTGAAATGAGGTGGAGTATCTTCAAAATGCTGAAGAAGATATCCACTAACTTTACTAGGAGGTTCACTCATCTCCTTCCAGGTATGCTTGCGCTAATGGCTCCTAGTGACATCCTGCAGACCTAGCAGGTGATGAACCCACACCAGATGCCACCACTTCACAACCAATTACTTCTTCCCACCCCATCATGTTCACATACCAAAGACGCACCAAACAAACCCTTGTTCAATCTACTCTGATTGAACAAGTTCCCTCTGTTCATACCAAAAAGGCTAGAGTGGAATACAGGGCTCCCACTCAGCCAGAGGTCCAACTGTCCTCCGCATACACACCAATATTAGTGTTGAGTCTTCTCATCTTAACCTGATGAGCCTATTACCCAATCCATAAGCCCTCAGGGTGAGTCCTAACACTCCCTTAAGAATCAAAAATAGGACAACCACATCACTAGTTCAACTTCTATTATAGAAGAACTATTAGGTGCTAACAAAGGTCTCGGGGTCATTAGAAATAACCTCTGAATCCTTTCTTGACCTACTAACCTAACATGATGAGGATATTATGTTCACTTAGGGCAATGATGTTGATCTACCATACCACACCCCAGATCAATTGAGCCCCAGGGAACCAGGTAAGTCCAACTGGAGTGGAGGTGACTCATGTAGATACAGCTGCCACTACCAAGAGTGCTTCATCAGCCTCTCAGCATAGTGGTAACATGAGTGGGATTGAATCTGCGGCAACCTTGCCCATTGATGACTCTAAAAGAGACATCCGTATGCAAGTGTATCCAGGGCGCCAAGAAACCACATCAGGTGGTGATAATGAATATACCAGATATGTTATCTCATCTCCCTATGATTCTTCAAAAGAAGATGACGGTAATCTGAAACTCATAATTAGTTACCTACTTTCCAAAGTCTCAAACCTTGAAATTAAGGTTTGGACTTTAGGAGATAGGTCTGCCACTCAGCAACTTGAGATTGAAAATCTCAAGGCTCAACTAGTTGAGACACAGATTGAGAAGTCTGTTAGGCATGTACATATACAGGTTTCTTTAAGTTCTTTCTCATGCTCATCTACTTCTCAAGATGATGCTACCAAAATGGGGGAGAATTTACAAAGATCAAGAACATACGGATCCCATCCTTGCCATTACAACAACTTCCATTGATATTATTTCTTCTTTTTACTCCACATAGCATCAACCTGCAACCATCTTCCCAAAACCAACTCCCATTACAATTCAAATGGACCCAAGGATTCTTATCAACTTTAACAGGTTTCTAACCAAAATTCTGATAAGCTCCGCCCTTGAACAACTATCCCCTGATGTAGTTGTTACCTACTTTAGAGCTGAAGAGCTTCAAAGGTTGAGTGCACCACAACCTATGAAGAGGAAGTTGGTTAACCTAAGGTCTCTATTAAACCTAAGATGAACTTCGAAAGGGATATACAGACTAATGGCCCAGCAACTGATTTAGAAGGGACATGTAGTGCAGTTCAAGTTTCTTCCGAAGCACAGAAATTCAAGTTGCGAAAGGAATCATGGATCTATCTTCTGTGTCTGATGACCTATTCATTATAGAGCCCATTATTGATCTAGCCTCTGAAGTAAATAGTGTGGACTTCCTTACAACTCCCCTATGTCAACCACCAGAAGTCCAACCCCACTCTCCCTAACCTTAAGCCTCTAAGCTTGAGTCTCCAAAGGCTAAATCTTCCTCTGATCCTAAGGGGAAGAGGAAGCTCAATCCTAAAGGGAGCTGCTAGAAGAAGAAAGGTTGGTGAAAAGAAAAGGAAGAGTTGATACTAGGAAGCTAATGGTTGCAAGCAGCAAAGTAGCAGCAGCCATCCAAGAAAGTATCAATAACCAAAAGAGAGTAGTGATGATAGACAGGCTCATCAGCCTAGAAGTAGACAATGAAGAAATAGTTCTACTCCCACTTGATGAGCTTGTGAAGCTCGAGAAGGAAACCTTGCTCCAAAAGGAAAAGGAGGAAGCAACAAGGTTGGCCATAAAGGAGGAGAAAAGGAAAGAGAAGGAGAAAGCTATGGAAAGGGAGAGGTTAGAGAGGGTAGCCTTTCTCTGCTCTAGAGGCTATTCTCAAGAGGAGCTGACACCTTATGATAGTGAGACAATCTTGTTTGTCTCTTCAAGGAGCAAGATCAAATCACTAAGGAAAAGAAGAAGAGTGCCAGGGAGAAGCAAAGGGAAAAGACGGAGAAAGAGGCAAAACTTAAAGCTACTAAAAAAGTAGGAGATAGGGAATGGATGAAGGCCTATCTCAAAGCCCATGGCTTCACCGGCAGACAAGTGGGTCCTATATCAGAGAAGACCCTACAGCGACATGTCAGTGACATCAAGGCTGATATTCGCTTAGGAAGAAGGCATCAGGTACCACAAATACCAAGGGTTCATAGGATGGCACCCCAAACCAGCACCCAAACTACAACCTATGCCTAAAACTTTTCCCTTCCCCATCAAAACTGAACCAATCACTAAGCCTTACACCCTTGAACCCACACCATCAGCCTAACATGCACCCTCACCCTTTGCTTCCCAACAACCACCACCACCACCTATCCTTAAACCCAAAATATAACCCCGAACCCAATCATTACCCATACCATCTTCTGAACCTTCTAAGCCCCTGACTTTAGAAGAGTTCAAGGAGATCAAGAGAAAGCTTATTAACTGTATAACCTTGAGCGACATCTCTTGTGAAGAAGAGTCAATTAAGTTTAAATGAATTGATGGCTCTTCTAGTTCCCTCACAAGAGATGCATTCCTTGATCTACCTTGGGGAACACTAGACCAAGCTCTCCAACTTCTTGAAACTAATTCAGACACTCAGAAGAAAGAAGAGAAGAAGTTACAAAGGAGACTGGTGACTTTACTAGATACTATGAAAGGGGATAAGCTACCAACACAACCCCTCAATCCTAGAAGGATAATTATCCATTGGAAGTTTGATGAACCTTCTCACAGCACTAATGTGGAAAGAGAGAATAGTGAAGTAAGCAGGCTCAATACTTCATCACTTCTACACTCCAGCAGATTCGATATTACTGAGTTAGCAGAAAAACCATTCTCCAATCCCTCCAACTCTCAAGTTGCTACTCATATAAGAAATCATCTTACCAGTCTTCGTATAGCTGAAATGATAAGAAGGCCAAGACTGAAAAAGGGTTGAACAAGAGGGCAAGGGACGAGGAAGAAGGCACAACGACAAGAGGAAAAACATACCTTTAGATGGTTGAAGGCCCAAATTCTGACCCTATAGTTAGATGGGAGTATGACTATAATTCCTATCAACTAACTTTCTTCAAAGGGCCACAAAAAAGTGTAGATGTCATTTAGAGCGAAAGACTCGATCTACCATCAACTAATGACTTTTTCAAGCTCCTCAGTACCACATCAGGAAGAACAAGAAGATAGACAAATATTTGCTCTCCTTGGTGTTAAAGACCGTAGGGAGCAGAAGAAAGTGAAGTTTTGGTAGCATCATCCTAGGGGGAGTTTGTTTGATCATATGAGGCTGGTGCAACCAAAACAACACAAAGAACAATTTTGAAGTACAATTGAAGAAGTCTTCTAAAGCTAACGCAACTGTTCTGAAGTTAAGTTGAAGATCTTCCGAGGCTTTAAGTATAAAGAGCTTCCGAAGGAAAACTAAGTCTTCCGAGACTAAGTAGTTTTCCTTCTAAAGTATATAAAGAACTTCTGAAGATAGAGCTAAGTTTTCGGAAGAATGAAGTCATGAAGACCTGCAGAAGACTCGAAAGAAGTTGATTCTTCTGAAGGATAAATGGCCTCGAAAGAACCTATTCTTCCGGAGCCATTTACCTTAGGAAGAACCAACTATGAAGCAGTGGACAAAAGTATGGGTTGTCTGACATCCACTGCCAACTCTAATATACTGCATGGCGCTTTCCAATGGCCATGTAGTTGATCATACTTTATTCTACTATTCGCCTTTATCAATTAGTATAGTTACCATCTTTAGTTGGTGAGAAATGGTAAGACATGGACCTGTCATAACTACGTAATCAAGGATAGAATTTTATCTTAGATGCTTTACCTCTAGCAATATAATATTTGTCTAGTTGTAAATTCCAGCTGGTTATCCAAGTATAACCGGCTGTAGATAGTATATATAGTTTCTCATTGTAACTCATCAAACCATGCTTGTAAAAGTCTTGTAACACTTAGTTGAGAAGTAATATATACAAGTATCTTGAAAACCATTCTTGTGTTCATTAACTTATTATATTATTGTCAACTTAGTTTGAGATACTGCTTCATCAAGCGAGTGAGAGTTTGTGATGTAAATCTTGTGTTGAGAGACCAACACCGATCCTTCACTTTATGGTTTTTTATCTTTTTTGAACTTGACTTTATGAATTTACGCTAGTCCAATTAATGTATATTTTTTATTATAATATAAATAAATATATAACGTCTTATAAGCAGTTTATTATAATAAAAAATCATTATTACCTAAGATAATAACGGTGCCAGTAACCCAACAATACCAATAATCAGTACAGGGTTAATTCTACATAGCCTTGAAAAAGATCTTTGTTATGGGATCCGTACAGATCACGTCTTATTACGCCTTTTGTATTAAGAGAAAATTTCATATATATCTCTATAAACATTCAAAATATCATATATACTCAAAAAATTGAAAATATTATAAAATTCTATAAATGTGGTTATTAATACCACCTTGTAACTTCTCAACAATTTATTCACTTCTCATAATGTTTGTATTAGTATCACAGCCATATAAATAGTGGCTTTTGTGTTTAATATATTATATCAATATGAAAGATTTCTTCTACTCATCACATTATCTCCCTATAATCATATTGTTCATATGTTTATATACACTATGTATTAGTTGCTAGTACGTTATTTCACAACATGTTATCAGCACGAATTGCATTTCGGTTTGATGATAATATTATCATTATCATAAGGTTAAAAAAAATTTACTCTTGTCTCCATTCATTAAAACAAAAATCCATTTTATAATTCATACAATTTTGGATTATGTTTAGATTTATTATCATTGTTACTCTTTGATTCTCGCATATAAGATCCATATTGTAATTCATACTATTTTGGGTTATGTTGAGAATTATATTTAATTTTGTAAATCGTTAACAATATGTTCTTAGACGCAAAAAATGTTTTATTTTGTGAGATTCATCGTCTTTTACTAATAAAGAATAAAGAAAAGAATACATTTGTTTTTCTATGATTATCTCAAACAATGATGTTACATTATTATCTATCAATAATGAATTGATGTATATTTTTTTATAAATTGATTTTTGGTAGTAGTTATGTTTTACATACCATATCATTAAAGTTTCATATATTAGTAAATTTAATTATTAAATTTTTATTATGGAGAGTCACTAGAAAGGATAAGAAAATTTTTATAATTATAATGAAAAATTATTATAAACTAATAATTATGATGTTTCATATAATAATATTTAATACCATATAATGGACAGTAGTTTCAAATATGATAATTATTAAATTTATTAAATCTAAAATGGTGGTTACATATGTTGTACGTGTATTACTTAATTTATAATTAATTTACATAAAAAAGATTATTATTCTTAATCTTTATTTATGACATTAACATTAAAAGATGGTTATCAATATTACTTAGATTATAATTGTTACATAATATCTTCAAAAAGTATAATATTATTACAATATTCGTTCACTTTTAAAATATATGAAAAACATGATAACTTTGATTTATCATTATCTAATTGAATAAATCATCATATGAAGATTTTGAAAGTAAAATAATGCATGGCCGGGTAAGGGTAGTCAATACAATCATTTTCCCAATAAGTAGAGACTTAGAACACTTAATAGAACAAATAGGTAACCAGGTTTAGTTCGATGACACTATGAACACAGTTTAGTATGAGATAGAACAAGAACAAGATAAGTTTGGTTTTCAAGAATGTTGTATATTGCTCTCAAGTTCTATTACAAGTGTTATAAAGCATAAAAATAAAGACAATAACCTAAGACACTTTATACTACATCATATAGCCAGCTATACTTTGAAAGACAGCTAGAAACACTAATCTAGACAACAAGATCAATGTATAGTCAAAAGGCACATTGCCTTTTGACGTGTGACTATAAAATGCCATAGCTAACATCTTAATATATTACAAAAAGAATAATATTATAAAAGTATAAAATTATAGACCAATGACCATAATCTATAGTTGACAAAAACATGGACATTTTCATCAAATTATCTAAGTTGGATAGTCTTTAGAGTGGCAGCAAAATGTTGTTCAGCTTTTGTCAAAAGGTGATAAGAGAAAGCATGACTTCTTTGTCTTCAAAAGAAATCAGTCTTTGGCTTTGAAAGATTTTGTCTCTAAAGCTTTGGAAGACTTCATCTTTTACTTCGGAAGATTTTCTCAATTAGTTTTTAGAAGATTTTACACTTAGCTTATTTTTTTCTGAGAGTTGTGTAAGTATTTTGTTTCCGAGAGTTGTGTAAAACTTATGAAGTAACTTTACTCTATACTTCATGCGTGCATGTAGAGATCTCTTTAGTTACTTCGGTTGCATCAACCAGAAGTAGATATCTTGACCTCCTTGATCTCTAATGACATACCATCTGTGTGGATTTGCAGCAAAAGTATAGAAAATGATGGGTCACCCAGCTACAAGAGGCTCTACATGTGTTGGACTTGGTTGATCAGCCTTTTCTTAAATAACCTCAGGACGCTCTGACTCATCCTGAGGTGTAGAGGTGGATGCCTTGGACTTCTTCTTCTTCTTCTTCTTAGTGTCCATCTTCATGGCCATCCATTTCTTACTCTTTGCAGACTTCAACTGAGAAGACTTGCCTTCAACACCAGGTTGCTCATGTGTGTTTTTCTCATGTAAGGCCCCGTTCCCAGGCACCTCACAATTGGACAATCATCGTATCATTATATAAATTTTATATAATTCATAAATTATGCAGCAGAAATAATTTTTCAAAAGCCATTCATTTCATTGATAAATATTGTTGTTAAACAATACAACATTGTTAAATTACAAAAGCATCGTTAAATTGCATTACAAAACAACAATATTATTATGCGTGAATGGATGCCAGTCTTGCCCTGCCGAGTAGCCTTGTCGTGTGCCATCCTCAGCAATATTACCTTCCAACTGAAAATGCAAAAAAGTCAGCGTTGCTGAGTGAGTTCTAGTTTTGTAAGTATTAAAATACTTCGTGTGGTTTATGTACGAAATATAGCTTTCCATAAAATACTATAGTATTGTCTACAAGCACAGATCATACGTACATTCAAACATATTAATTCTTTATTTCTTTCTTTCATACTTTAGTTACTATCTTTTATCATTCTATACATACTTTCCTTCCATTCTATTCATTATCATTCACTTTCATATACATAGTTTCATTTCGTGCTTTTAACTATCTTTACTTTCATTCACATTTTTTCGTTTCATACTTTTCGTCATTCTTTACTTTCATAAACATACTTTCTTTTTCATTCTTTTCATTATCTTTTACTTTCTTTACATATCGATGTACAGTATGCCGAACATTATGCACGAAGCTGATGCTGGGCCTGAGGTCTATGAATAGACCCCCAACATTGTGCATGAAGCTGACCCAGTCCTAGGGCAAGTCATCTCTCCCTTCCATCCGGACCAATGTGCAATAACCCGAACATTCTGCACGAAGCTGATGCTGGGCCTGTGGTCTATAAATAGACCATGAACATTATGATTGAAGTTGACCCAATCACCTAGGGCATGAAACAAGGGTCCCGTCAATCACCTAAACCCTAAACCGCACATAGTTGAGCTAACGACTGCAACACCCGGAAGTTTGACTTTTTGGTAGGCTATGCGACTGAGCCTCAGTCGCCTGTGATTTATGCGACTGGAGGTTCAACCGCATGGCTATTCGGCCGATTGAAGCTCAACCGCACGATTGGAGTTCATTCGCCCGAATAAGTATGAGCCGCATGGAACACATGCGACTGGGGTCCAATCGCATAGTGATGATGCGACTGAAGGTCCAGTCGGCCCTGGACCAGATGCGACTGAGCAAA
>BJCO01466386.1:0-10742 GCA_018326465.1 Flaveria floridana
TGCCTTTTGGATCATTGCGTAGCAACCAATGAACTGACTTTTGAAGTTCGGCACTCTAATTTTTGGTCGTGCAGCGGAATGCAGTAGTCTAGCATAACACTGAACTCACATCATGTAACCAAATATCTACATCATAATCTTTTGTAATTCCGTATGCAAAATTACTTCGCGCAACGCGGGTAATCATATCCTACTAGTTAAAATTAAACATAAAATTAAGTAGCAAAGGTCAAAAAAAGTTATTACCTTCTAAATCAAACAACCAATCACGTGTACACAACAAAGCCCTTACATTTAATGATAGTAGTGATGTTTGATACTTACTTAGAACCCGACCTCAAATGCTGAACGATGATTCCGAAGCAATTGTGGTGATTGGGATGCTCAATATGTCACGGGTATGAGAGACAATTGAGGATATCTCCCTTGATTTTCCTTCTAATATTGACATGCCAATTTCCTCTTTTCTACAAGTGGAGGCTCATCCAAATACATGTCTAATTATAAGTTTTCTCTTTCAACATTTCTAAATTCACTTTCAAAGGGCTCAGATCCATCCAAATCATCCAATGTGTCAACACCAATATTTGAACTCCCAGCCATTGAAGAGCTCGTCGTTGAAAAAGAATACCATACTCCTTATCATATAGCTTATGCATACATTTGAAAATAATCTTCAATTTTTTTACGTTGTTCATTCATCATGTTATGTTTTCTAAAAACAAAACTCACCAACCTTAAACTTGTATCATGGATCTAGAACAACCGCAAAAGACAATATCATGCTAACATTTTCCCAATATTTATCAAACTTATTTTTTCATTTCTTTTGTCATACCGCTTATCACATTATCAACATTATTGATCTCTTCTTTAATATATTTCGGGATTTTCAATACATTATTAAAATATAAGTTTGATATAGGATAAGAGCTACTAGAAAATATAGTTGTGATATTATAGAAAGGTTTCAAAAATTATGTGATTGTTTCCACCCTTGTTGATTTCTCTTCTGATGAAAAAGTCTTATAACTAGAATCAACTAGTGCCAACCGAGCATAAGCGTTCTGATAGGCCAATGCACTATCGAGCATAAGATACGTAGAATTCCATCTAGTTGCAACATCTTGACGTACATGTTTCCCACATTGTAATGAAAGACGATTTATACATTCTGCAAACTTATACTTTCTAGAAGCATTTCCTCTAACAAACTTTACCGACTCTCGAACCTTCTCAATGGCTTCTTAAATTAACTTTAATCCCCATTGAATAATAAGATTTAACACATGTACACAACAACGCACATGAGTAAAATCTCCCTCACAAACTAAAACATTGTTTAAAAGCAAGTGACTGCTTAAACAATCTACTAATACATCATTATATTTAGTATTGTCTAATGTGATCGTAAAAACCTTTTTCTATACGCCCTAATCTGTTAAAAAAATTAATCAAATACTCCGCTAAAAGCTTACCGCCGTGTGGAGGTGGTATAACTTTAAAGTTTAAAATGTTTTTCCTTAGAACCCAATTCTTATCAATATAGCAAGCTATCAATGCCATATATCAGCCTGCCGTGATAGAACTTCATAAATCAGCAGTCAAGCATATTCTACTACTTATTTTTTGTAACTTCTCTTTAAGAATTGTCTAAAATATGATAGTAATATGAAGATGGAGAAACTAAAAGTTAAATAACATTCTCATTGTGCATATTTTGGTATATGAATGCGATTGCATGTCATTGTGAATAGTACGTCAAATTGCAGGTTGTATTTGTTGGTATTGGGTCATTTTGATTTTATATCATTAGTAATAGGTCATATGACAAGTGGTAATGGGTGAGATCACTGATTCTACAGTACCAGGTGAGATCTCATTAATTGTATAAACATAAAAACAACCAGCAAATCAACCCTTTAAATAAGTTAAAGGTAGATTTTATTTTGTTAATTAATAGGTTTGATATTAGCAACCCTGTAATGGGTCTAACTTTGTCACATCCCGGTGGAAGCGTGAAATGCTTGGCTGTGACTCTTTGGCTCAAAACATATTGTTTACAAATAAATAATTATAACAAGAATTTTAAACATAACATCACTTACTTATATATATAATTTTCAGGTTACATATATGTTTCATACAAAATTTGTCTATGTAAAGACTAATACATTTTTAAAATGTGACCTAAATACAAAAGTATTTAATAACTGCTTCTTATTCGTCAATAGTAGTAGGCTCAAACACATTTACAGTTATTTTGACACATGTCTTTCCAATTACTTCACCCATCCGTTGTAAACATCAAACAAAAACATTACACTGTTAGTCATTCTGATTTTCTGAAAAAGCATACTTAAAACTGTCAACATAATATTGGTGAGATATACAAATCATAAAATCAGATATTATAACATCACAACACTCATCATGTTGGTGCAGTAAATATTGTCTTAAGTAGTGCTATCTATATTACTAGACGGTTTCACATCTGAATTAATGGTTATAGCATATGACAAAATGATAGTATCTCAAAAAGTCTTATTTATTAGTATCAATCATAAAACAGTATGCTTTTTCTGTCAAAACTCATAAACATAAAAAACGGGGTTATGAATCTCACCTTAATTCCAGTAAAACCCTATAAAATAATTATATGTTAGAAATATATCTTATTTCTTTAAAATTTTTAGCACTTTATTTAGGAATTCCAAAACAGTAGCTATTGGTACCTATATATCATAAAAGTTTAATAACAGTAACATTTAAATATATAGATTAACATATAAAAATTTCAACTAATAATTATTTACGAAAAATTTTCTAGTATTTCAACAAGATTTACATAAAATAACAGAAATAGCTACGGGTTTTCTAAAATCACCAAAATTTACCAGAATATTTACTCTGGAGTTCGTATTACTTCATAAATTTTCAGGTTATTAACTCACAATAGAAAATTTACTATGATTTTCACAAGTCTCATATAAATCAGCATAAATAGTTAAGTATCTCTAAAAATTCCAAAATTTATACATACTGTTCTATCCTAAATATCATAATTTATGTAAAGTTTTTATAATTTATGTCACTGTTTTGCTATTTCTTTAAATTTCCTATTTACAGATTATATAAAAATATAAAACTCAATCATACTAATGAATTTAATCATGAAGTTTGTGAATCCATGGATCGCAATCAGGAATTATCAATATTAGAAATCAAGTTAATGATTGCGGAATGATCATTAACCATTGCTTAATTGTCTTGTTTCAAAATTAACTATCAAAACAAAATTAATGCTGGTTATGTCGAACATAATTATATCTATGCAATAATTAAGCAAACAAGAATTGATTCAAATGTATTTCATTAATACTAAATAATGATTACAAAAGAATAAATTATGAATGCTATAAACAATAACTGCTTTGAACATGTTGTTGATGATGTGACGACGGCTAGGGTTTGATCGTGTGAATCAATGTGATGTTTTGTATTTTGCCGTGTTAATGCTCTCTATTCATCTTTGATGTGAAACCTAGGACTCATATTTATAGCCAATTATGAATTTGTTAAGGAAACACCGGATCTCTTGGGATTCGAAGCTGACTTGTTGACTTGTTGACTTGTTGACTTGTACTTGTATATTGCAAGTTCAAGTGTTTGTCTTCCGCAGGAACTTTTACTCTTCCGCAAGAACTTCGTCTTCCGCAGGAACTTGTTCTTCCGCAGTAGTCTTTACTTCATCTAGTGGTGATTCCATCAGTGATTTACTGATGTTCATCCGTAGACAATCTTTGGATGCTTGGTCTTGTAAGAAACATATCTACGGAATAACACAAATGTTCATCCGTAGATGTTTCTTACACTTAGCCGATTTTAAGAATCAACCAAGTATAATGCTTTTACCTGTCATCATACACATAAATCAACACATATGTGGGGTAACTTATATACATAATGCATACATCAAGAGTGAATTACAATCATTCGTTACATGTATTGATTAAAGTTCTAAGCCTATACAGAATGATCTAGACCTATTGTTCCTAGATCTAACAATACTCCCCCTTAGGCTTAGATACTTGTAATCAGTCCTTCAAAACTGAAAGCTCCTTCACCCTTGCAATGATTTTGTTGTAGAAGTATGATACAGCAGTCTTCTGATCATCATACTTGTAATTGATCTTCATCTTGCTGATCTTCTTCAGAGTTTCAAAATTTAGCCCAAAACATCTTCTTCTGTTGTAAGAGTTTCAAGAACATTGTTGTTGTTAACTATTTCCAACTTATCTTGCTCTGAGATTCTTATTTCTGAGACTTATTTATAGTTAACTCCTTTCAACAATCCAGCATTATGTCTTCTTCTCTTGTATGCTTTAGCATGGAGTTTATCAACCAATTGATTTACATGCACATGCAAGAACAGGTCATTTTGTGCTCTTTCATCAGTCAGCTTTGGGAAGAATTTGTCATGTAAGTACGAAGTGTAGCTAGGATGGAGCAACTTGATTTCCACAGGATCAAAGATCCTGATCCGATTAGCTTTCTTGTTCTCAGCATTTCTCAATAGTACCAGTTCTTTAGTCTTCTCAACATATCCCCATTCTGTTATGGGATATGTGTATTGATTTCCATAAATTGACTTTATTGCTGTTGTTTTTCTATTGTTGTATCCAATCCTCTTTTCATTCCTTGTATTCTCTTTTTCATCATCAACTAATTCAAAGGCATTGGATTTAACCCTTTTCATTCCTTGTATTCTCTTCTTGTGCTCAGTATCCTCTCTCTTTGCCTCTTTCAGCACATGATCTCTAACCTTAGTCTTCAACTTACCCACAGTGTTGAGAAATCTCTTCCTCTTGGGTGAATTGGATAGTTAGTGATGATTTGACTTTGTAGATCTCTGAGGTCACTTTCAGGAAAGCACAATATTGAAAGTACATCATGGAAGTATTGAATTCTTCCAGATGTCCTTTTTATTACAGCACAATCCCAGTCTAGAACATATTTCCAGGCCATGATCATGTTTTCTTCCACAGAGCAGGGAGTTGTGAGATGATCAAACAGCTCTATCAATGTCGATTTCTTCTTAGTGATTTCTCTAACTATTGTTCCAAGTGGCCATACTTTTCCAGGTATCACTTCTCTTGGGTCTCTAACCACTTTATCTTTCCCCTTGTGTTGATCTTTACTTTCAACAATAACAGGCTCAGCAGGGACTTTGTTGTGGTGCTGTACAGCTAGGTTTGGAGCTTCAGTTCGAAATCTCACACCGGTTTCAAGCTCAACACTCATCACATGCTCCATCATCCTTCTGAGCTCACCAACTGTTCTTCCTTTAAGCTCATGCATTTTGTAGTTAAGACCTTACAACCAACAGGTCATGTTGTATTTGCTTAGCTTTGCTGTTTCACAGTGACCTAAATCTTTCTTGATTTTCTGAATTGATTGAAAGGTTATGAATGCTTCATAGTCATAGTTGGGGATCATAAATCTTGATAGCTCAAACTCTTTCAGCAGATCTTTCAATTCAGACATATTCATCCTCTCAACCATGTCATATGGACACCCATGGTTGATTAAGGCCATAAACATATATGACTCAGGCCTCTCATCTAAGATGTCTTTAGTTGTCAGTAGGTCATCAGCCTTTGAATCCTTTAGTCCTTTTGGAGAGTCCATCTTGATAAGCTTATTCTATTCTTCATCACTGTCGCTCTCCTTATAAGGAATTGTCTTCATAGTAGATAAATCTACTAAATGAGTAAGTTCAGGGGATGTAGGCCTTGACCTCTTAGGTGAATCTTCAACAATGATCACCTTCTTCTGAGTAGCACCTAAGTACTTCCTGTTCCTGGAGTAGGTAATAATGTGCTTATAGGTCTCTGAAGATTCTTTTGATGGTTTTGTTGATGGAGCAGCATTTGACTCAAGAGCACTGTATAGGCTTAGAACTTTAATCAATACATGTAATGAATGATTATAATTCACTCTTGATGTATGCGTTATGTATATAAGTTAACCCACATATGTGTTGATTTATGTGTATGATGACAGGGAAAGGCATTATACTTGATTGATTCTTAAAATCGGCTAAGTGTAAGAAATATCTACGGATGAACATTTGTGTTCTTCCAGCGATATGTTTCTTACAAGACCAAGCATCCAAAGATTGTCTACTGATGAACATCAGTATTCACTGATGGAATCACCACTAGATGAGGTGAAGACTACTGCGGAAGAACAAGTTCCTGCTGAAGACGAAGTTCCTGCGGAAGATGAAGTTCCTGCAGAAGAGTAAAAGTTCCTGTGGAAGACAAAGTTCCTGCGGAAGACAATCACTTGAACTTGCAATATACAACTACAAGTCAACAAGTCAACTTCGAATCCCAAAAGATCCGGTGTTTCCTTAACAAACTCATAATTGGCTATAAATATGAGTCCTAGGTTTCACATTAAAGGTGAACAGAGAGCATTAACATGGCAAAACACAAAACATCATATCGATTCACATGATCAAACCCTAGCCGCCATCACATCCTAGCCGCCATCACATCATCAACAACACGTTCAAAGCAGTTATTGTTTATAGCATTCATAACTTGTTCTTTTTGTAATCATTATTTAATATTAATAAAATACATTTAAATCAATTGTTGTTTGCTTAATTATTGCATAGATATATTTGTGTTCAACATAATCAACATTAATTTTGTTTTGATAATTAATTTTGAAACAAAACAATTAGGTAATGGTTGATTATTCCATAATCATTAACTTGATTTAATTCTAATTCTGATAATTCCTGATTACGATCCATAGATTCACAGAGCAGCATTTGACTTAAGAGCACGAGCTTTCTTTTTTAGTTTTTCAATCTCTTCATGTTTTCTTTTTAACAGAGCAGTTTGAGTAGAGAGAGAGTTGGTTACATAATCAACTTTTAATTCCAACTTCTCCTTTTCACTCTTCTCATGCCTTACTGACTCTAGAAGTTCTTTTTCATGCTTAAGTAAAGCATCAATGACTTCATTGTTGCATTATGCATCTTCTCTTAGTCTTTTGAGTCTTGCTTCTTGTTTCATCAGCTCATCATCCTTTTCTTTTATGACTCCCTTTAACTCTTGTATTCTTTGCTTTCTTTTGTTTGATTTGACTACAAGCTTATTATACTCAGCCACCTAGTAACTTTTGCTTACTGGGATGTCCTTATCACTGAGATCATCTTCATGGTAGGCAATCATATCAACAAAGTTGCCTTTTTCTTCTTCTACAAGTTCAACAGTGGTCTCATCATCATTGACTTCAGTGGGTGCCACACTTGCTGAACTTGAGCAGGGCTCAACTGTTTGATCTGCCAGCTCTTGATGTTAATATTGAGGTAGTTGCTGAGGATCAGGCATTGCAGATATTGGTTCAGTATGATTAGACAATATTAGGTTTTCTGAGTTGGTTAAGGATAGTGGAATGGTGCTAGCTTAAGATATCAACTCAGTCTCACCAGAGTAAACTGGGTTTTGAGACTGAGTATCAGAGTAGGCTCAGTGTGAACACTCTTAGGAGTTTGGTGTTTAGGTGTTTTAGGTTGTTGATAGACAGGTGATTGATTGTGGATTGGAGAGATTGGCTGGGTGTGTTGACTGTCTGAGTGAGATTGTGGTGGTGATTCTTGTTGGATAGGTGAGATAGGTTGGGTGTTTACACTGGCTGGAGATTGACGTTGGTGAATGGGTGATTGATTGGGTGAATAAGAGTAATGAGGTGAATGTGAGCCTTGCACTGAGTTACCAGATGACTCTTCTTGCAGGTCTATCCAAACCAGTTCTTGTGGGATGTTTACATTATCATCCACCATATGAGCAAACATCGGCATGTCTTCTCCCTGGTATTTACCACTTATCTTGTTCAGCAAAGATCTACCCAAATGAGCTTGCATAAACACATCACCATCTCTTGCTATCCCAGGCAACTCAGCATTAATGATCAGTTGGAGAAACCTCGGAAACATGAACATTTTATTCTCCTTCTATACTCTTATTTGGTCACACAAGCAATTGAAAATGTACTTTGAGTAGCTGTATGTCCTTCCCTCAAAGATGCCAATGATTCCTAATGAAATGTGCCTAGAGAATCTGTCAAGCCCAGACTTTCTGTTAGAGATGCACTTTAGATACGCATGACATAAGAATCTATATGGCTTGCACAGTCTTCCTTTCTTTATCTCGCTCTTGTCAAAGTCACCATCGTATCCCATCAGATAGAACACTCTCTCTATGTAGTAATTCTCGAATACATCCGGATGACCAATTTCTCGTTCTCCCAACTCAAGCACCCTTCTGATAGTTTGTTCATCCACCCTCATTCTTTCAGTTTGGATTTCATCAACTACACTTCAGCTTCTCCAGCTTGCTCTATTCATGCTGAATTCTATAAATCAACAATATGTGCTTGATGAATCACAAGCTCTGCTGTTAGAGCGTAAAATAGCCTGGATCATTGAAGGTATCTAATGATATCCTGTCAACCTTCTGATGCGGGATCATCAGCATTAAGAAATGCACACACATTGTGCTCTCTTGCAAACCTATTCGTCATCGATCATAAAGAAATGAAGATTAGGTTAGTATTAGTGTTATAGACATACGAATACGAACAATTTTAGTGATAATCATAAATCAAACAGTTCATTATTAATGATTATGACATGATTTACCTTCAGAACAATGATCTGAGATCAAGATTATATGTTTGTTTTTTAAGGTTTTGAGTTGGTAATTTTGAATGTTTGTGAAAGGGGGAAAGGGAGTGTGCTTTCCTAGGTCTGAAAAGTGCTTTGAAAAAGTGAATAATAAAAGTTTTAAGTCTAAAACATCATTTATACTCTCGGACACATTAATTTTATTTATTTAATTAAGTGGGTGCCACTACCTTTTACCCTTTCCTTGGAAGTTATTTTTTTTCAAAGATTTCAGTTCTTCTGTAGGACATCTGCGGACGCATAACATTTTCGGATGCCTAACTATGAAATACTGAATTAGAATTTATAGTATAACTTGATTATCCATAGATTACCACTCTATGAACATGGATTATACTTTTAAGATATTAACACATCCGTAGTTTACCAATTCTACGAATGGTCATATTTTATTTGGTTAAGTTTCACACTATAGCTTCTACTGATGCTGAAATTTCACTATAGCTTCTGCTGATGCTGGAATTTCACTGTATCTTCTACTGATGCTGAATGCACTGTTTGAAACTTCTTTTGATTGTATGGTCCTAATCAAGTGATAGAACCATTTATTTTGCATGACAAATGTGCACAAGAAGGTTTATATTTTGAAAAACTTCATTCATCTTGCAGCCAAGTTAGTGCTCAAGTTCCAATTCCTTCTTGGTTGGTTGATCCAAATTCATCATTATCCAAATTCATTATTTATTGTTTTCATGCATTAACTACTCCCTCTAAATTTGTGATTAATGATAAGATGTTGCATTCATCATAAATTTATGTAGAAGAATAGCATGAAAGGCATATGACAGTCCAGAAGTGATGAAACTTACTAACAAAAATAACAGAGTAATTATGTACATGCATATATATATGGGGATCATGCTATGACATTAAGAAAAAAGGAGATGTCCAATGTTGCGATGAAATTACGGGAAAGAGTTATTGACACGAGAATCAGACGGGAAACTCAGACAGCGATAAACCAATTCGGATTTATGCCAGGACGCTCTACAACAGAAGCCATACATGTCATAAGGAGGATAATGGAGAAATATAGAGAAAAGAAAAGAGACCTCCGTATGGTATTCATCGACCTAGAAAAGGCCTACGACAGTGTTCCGCGCCAACTCATTTGGGAAAGTCTACGACTTAGAAGGGTACCAGAGAGGTATATCAAAATAATCAAGGATATGTATGACAGAGCAAAAACGTGTGTGCGAGCACCATTCGGAGACACAGACCCCTTTCCCGTAGAAGTAGGACTCCACCAAGGATCGGCACTGAGCCCATTTCTCTTCACAGTAGTGTTGGACGAGATGACCAAGGCTATAAAACAGCCAGTTCCGTGGTGCATGCTATTTGTGGATGATATTGTCTTAATATCAGAATCTAAAAGGGTGCTTAACGACAGGCTAGAACAGTGGAGAGCAGCAATAGAGAGCGGAGGTTTAAGGATAAGTCGCTCAAAGACGGACTACATGCATTGCAATTTTAGCGGTGACGGTGAAGAGGACACCCAAATCAGTGTCCAGGGTATGGCGGTCCCAAGAACAACTAGGTTTAAATACCTGGGCTCGTACTTACAGGACGACAGAGAGATACACAGCGATGTAGCTCACCGTGTTCAAGCAGGATGGTGCAAGTGGAGAGCAGCATCAGGGATTCTATGTGATAATAGGTTTCCAGCCAAACTAAAGGGAAAACTATACAGAGTGGCAGTTCGTCCAGCTATGTTATACGGAACAGACTGCTGGGCAACAAAAGAAATCGCACGAGAAACAAGTAGAGGTAGCGGAAATGAAAATGCTGAGGTGGATGTGTGGACACACAAGACTGGATCGGATAAGAAACAAAGTGTTTCGACAGAAGTTAAGGGTGGCTTGTATCGCAAATAAAATACGAGAGGGAAGATTAAGATGGTGTGGGCATGTGAAGAGGAGACCTATGTCAGCACCCGTTAGAGCAGTAGAGAACATTTTCTTAGAGGGTAAGAGGT
>BJCO01466387.1:0-13536 GCA_018326465.1 Flaveria floridana
GCTAGGGCTAGGCGACCGACTGGAGGCCATTCGGCCGATTGAGGTGCGATTGGAGTTCATTCGCATGACTGAGGTTCAGTCGCATGACTGGGGGTCCAATCACATGGGTGGTCATGCGACTGAGAGCCCATTCGCATAGGTACTGGAGTAAGCTTCGTGCACAATGTTCGAGGTCTACGAAAGACCTCAGGCCCAGTAACTAGCTTCGTGCACAATGTTCGGGGTATTGTACATGTCATCGAAAGTAATGAACGTACGAATGAATGTAATGAATGTACGAATGAAAGTAAGGAACGTACGAATGAAAGTAAGAATTTATGAATGAATATGAACGAAGGTAACGAATGTGAATGTTAACGATGTACGTTAAATGAACGAAAGTTAACGAATGAATGATGAAGATAATAATGATATCATCTATGTGTACGTATGATATGTGATCACATGTATGTAAAGAACGGTTTTAACGAAAGAAAAGTATTTTTTATTATAAAACTAGAACTCACTCAGCAACACTGACTTTTTATGTGTTTTCAGTTGGTAGGTAACGTTGTTGAGGATGGCACGGGACGGCTACTCAGCTCTTTTTGGATGGCATTCTTTGGTTTAATGTTTTTGCATTGTAATACGATCGAGCGATCTTTTGTAATGAACGATGTATTATTTTGCAAAAGCATTTATATGGAAATGAAAGTTATTTAAATGTTCTGCTGCGATGTTTTCTGAAATGCAAATGTAATTATATGTTTTATGCGAGATGATTTGACCAACTGTGAGGTGCCCGGGAACGGGGCCTTACACTTTCTCTCTCTAGAAACCAAAAACTCAGCTTTCTTCTTCTTCTTCTTCTTCTTCTTCTTCTTCTTTTTCTTCTTTTTCAATCGACCAAAACGGCAGATGGAGTTGACATATATGGGCGGCCATGCCCATAATATATTAAAATATTAAACTTTATACCTTTTTGCACTTTAACCCCTCCACTTTGGCCTCTTCCTTTTCTTTTCAAGATACTTTTGTTTTCTATTTTTCATTTCTTTTCTTTTATTCTAGACAAAATTTCCGGGTGTTACAAGTCCACCCCCTTATAGAGGTTTCGTCCCCAAAACCCGTCATTCTTCAAATAATTGTGGGTCATGCTGTCTCATCTCTTCTTTAGTCTCCCAAGTATACTCGTAACCCTTCCCGTGTTTCCACTGTACTCGTACAAGTGGAACCACTTTATTCAATCTTTTCTCTTTTCAATCGATGATTGCCAGTGGTTGCTCTATGTAATTGATCCGTTCGTCTACTTCGATATCTTCCAGTGGTATAATCATATCTTTATCAGCTAAGCACTTACTTTGATGAGATACATGGAATGTCGGATGTATTCCACTTAACTTATCAGGAAATTCTAACAGATAGGCTACCGCTCCTACTCTTGCGATGATCCGGAAAGGCCCTATGTACCTCGGGCTTAGCTACCCTTCTTCCGGAACCGAATGATTCCTTTCTAAGGTGAGACCTTCAACATAACCCGGTCGCCCACCTTGAATTCGACCGGTCTACACGTTTTATCAGCATACGACTTCTTTCTATCCTTCACCGCTTTCATGAAAGCCTTGATCTTCTCTAACTTTTTAGTTGTGGCCTCGATCATCTCAAGGATTCCCAACTCTTTCTGCCTGATGTCAACCCAACAGACGGGCGTCTTACACCTCCTACCGTATAGCATCTCATATGGGGGCATACCAATACTGGCATGATAAATGTTGTTGTACGAGAATTCTGCTAACTGTAAGTGATCATCCCAACTTTCTCCAAAATCAATCACGCATGCTCGAAGCATATCCTCGAGTGTCTGGATCGTCCTCTCAGACTATCCATCCATCTGAGGATGATAAGCCATGCTAATATGTAGCCTCATCCCCATCGCACCATGAAATCTTTTCCAAAACTTGGATGTAAACCGAGTGTTACAATCAGACACGATAGACACCGGCACACCATGACGAGCTACAGTCTCCTTGATGAATAGATCCGCCAGTCTCTCGGATGAATACGTCTCGCGGATCGGTAGGAAGTGAGCACTCTTTGTCAGATGATCAACAATTACCCAAATGGTGTCACACCCCCTTGTTGTACGAGGTAGTTTCGTTATGAAGTCCATAGTGATGTGCTCCTACTTCCGCTCGGGTATATCCAACGGTTGGATCTTCCCATATGGTTTTTGATGTTCCGCCTTTACTTGCAAACAAGTAAGGCAATTACTCACATACTCCGCCACGTCACGTTTCATACCTGGCCACCTGCAGTCCTTCTTCATGTCTTGATACATCTTGGTGGCACCTGGATGAATGGAGTATCGAGTCTTCGTATCGGGGAATCCACATCCGCCCGTTCTCACCCCGTGAGTGTTTTCTCCCAATTTCGTAACTAGACCTCTCATCCTTTAAGAGTTAAGGCGATCTTCTTTCAACACCTCGTCTTGAAATCCTTTGACTTGCGCCATCACGTCCGAGGTCATAACCAACTGATAAGCTTCATCCGAATAGGCTTGGGTCTCTCTTTTCGACTAAGGGAATCGGTCATAACATTGGTATTATCATCCTCTCACAGTCATAATCTTTGATGAGCTCTAACCATCTCCTCAGTCTCATGTTGAGATCCTTTTGCTCGAAGAAGTACTTCAAGCTCTTGTGTTCGGTGAAGATGGTGCACTTCGTCCCGTATAAGTAGTGCCTCCAAATCTTTAACACAAAGACCACAACCACTAACTCCAAATCATGGGTGGGATAATTCACTTCGTGGGTTTTCAGCTATCGGGATGCGTAAGCTATTACCCTTCCAGGTTGCGTTAACATGCAACCTAGCCCCGAGTAAAAAGCATCCGAATATACCACTAAGTCCTCACTTCCTTCGGGTAATGTTAAAATAGGAGCTTGAGTTAATCTTGTCTTTAACTCCTCAAAAGCATCCTCCTGTTTCTGACCCCACTCAAACTTCACATCTCTACGGGTCAATTTGATCAAAGGTGAGGCTATCTTGGAAAAGTCTTGTATAAATCTTCTGTAGTAGCCCGCCAATCCCAAGAAACTACGTATCTTAATTGGCGTCTTTGGAGACTTCCATTGCATCACCACCTCAACCTTTGCCGGGTCCACCATGATTCCCTCGGATTTCACCACGTGACCCAAAAACTAAACCTCACGCAACCAAAAAGCACACTTAGAAAATTTAGTGTACAACTTCTCTTTTCTAAGCGTCTCTAACACCTCGCATATGTGGCTGACATGTTCTTCCTCATTTCTTGAATAAATCAGGATATCATCAATGAACACGATCACTGATTTATCTAACTTTGGCCGACACACTTGGTTTATTAAATCCATAAAAGCAGCTGGCACGTTAGTCAAATAGAAAGACATAACAAGAAACTCGTAGTGTTCATAATATGTGCGAAAAGCTGTCTTAGGAATGTCCTGCCCCTTCACCTTCAACTGATGGCAACCAGATCAAAGATCTATCCTCGAGAACCAACTGGCACCTTGCAGCTGATCAAACAAGTCGTCAATCCTCGACCACAGATACCGATTCTTTACCATCAACTTGTTTAGCTCCCCGTAGTCAATGCACATCCGCAGACTACCATCCTTCTTCTTCATAAACAATACTAGAGCACCTCAAGGAGAGATGCTTAGTCGAATGAACCCGTTATCCATTAACTCCTGTAGTTGATCCATTAGTTCCTTCATCTCGGTAGGAGCTAATTGATACGGTGCTTTGGCAATGGGTTGAGCACCGGGTATCAGATCAATCTGAAACCCAATCTTGTGATCCGGTGGCACACCTGGTAAGTCTTCTGGGAGCACGTCTGGGAAATCACACACCACTGGTACATCGGACAGTTATGCTACCGATGCATCCACATCCTTCACGTAGGCCAGATAGGCACTACATCAACGTCTCATGCACTTTTCTGCCACCGCCATCGAAATCACCTTTGGAACCGTAGTGACGTGATCATCGTAAACCGTCACCGAACTCCCATCAGGCATAATTAATCGAATCATCTTCTTGCAACACACAATGTTTTCCTCGTAGGTTGCTAACCAATCCATCCCTAGTACTACATCGAATCCGCCTAGGGGCATCACATGTAAATTGGCAGAAAACCTATGGCCTTCTAGTTCTACGGCACAGTCCTTAATCATATCAGTAATTCTAGTGGACTTACCAATAGCAGTTTCTATATCAAATGGATCGTTAATATTTCTACTACTAACAGACAACTTATCACAGGTTGCAGTAGAAATAAAACTCCTACTAGCACCAGAATCAAATAACACAGAGGCACAAGTTTGGTTTACTAGAAACATACCTGACATGACATCGGGGTCCACTATGGCCTCCTCCCAGGTCATCGTGAAAGCTCTAGCACTTGCCCTCCGCCCTTCTTCTTCAGCCTTCTTCTTCGCCCTAGAACTCTCGGCCCTTGGATTCTTATAGTCCTTGCTTACGTGGCCCACCTCACCACTGCTATAACACCTTGGAACCTTACAGTCACTAGCAATGTGACCAGGATTCCCACACTTGAAGCATACGTTCAATCCCAACCTACACTCGCCGGTATGCTCCCTTCCACATTTACTGCACTTCCTCAGCCCTGAGCTTGATGTCGCCCTACGATCATCCATCTTCATCTTTTTGTTATTTGGAGCGAAACCACCACGTCCAAACAGCTTCCCGCTCCAGTTCTTATCACCACCACCTGTCTTCTTCGCCTACACCATAGTCTCCTCTCGCTCATCATACAACCTACCCACCAGGTCTATAGCCGATCGAAAGGTACCCGGTCTGGCAATAATCAAATGCCTGCGTACATCAGCTGGCAACCCCTGGACATATCACTTAATCTTCCTTGATATCGGAGTCACCTGTTCAAGCACCAGCCTTGCCATCTCGTTGAATTTGGTGGTATACTGTTGGTACGTTATAGTTCTCGCTTCCAACTGCAGGAACACCCTCTTAATCTTGTCCAACTCCCTGTGAGGACAGAACTCCTCAATCACCAACTTTTTCAGTTCTGGCCATCTCATTTTTCCAATGGCCCTGCTACCCTCGGCCTGGATAGTATTATCCCACTAGCATAAGGCCGAGTCCACCAATGAATAGGTGGCGAACTTCACCTTCTGATCTTCTTGGCACTCGCTGATATCAAGCACCCGCCTCTACCTCCCTCACCCATCGGTAAGCAGTAGCAGCATTGCCATTCCTATCAAAAGTCGGGGGCTTGCATCCCTGAAATGCTCCATAGTTACATCCTCGTGCAGTTTCCTGCACCGCTTCCTCCTCCTCTTCCTCACTCGAGACAATCGTCTCGGTTTCTGATCGCGCCCTTTCCTCTCTTCCGGTGGTTCTTCTCTTCTCTTTCTTGTCATCCTCCCTTACAGCCTTGATCACTTCAGTCACTACAGATGGTAGAATCTCCTGGTGATGCACCTCGGGCTCTTCACGGGCCCTCTGAGCAGTCTTAGTCGTATTCTTAGTAACACGCGGTTCAGCATCACGTCCTCCCTATGCTCCACCCCTAGAGTCCTTTGATGATCTACCTCCATCCATTTTCTAATCACTATAAGATTCAAACACTAACACGGTCATTTAAGGAATAACTCAGTTTATGTTGAGTATAGTAAGTCCCTAATTATAGTGGCTAGTTGTGATTAGCCACTTACTTTACTCTTCACACCCACCCCAAGCATTTCCTATCCTGACTACAATAGTATCTAAACCTACTAAGAACACATAAGTCAAATAGCACATGCACATAATACTGGTTAACCTTAAGAAAAGAAATACCTGATGGCACGTAGCTACCCGGGCTGACATTCCTCCATTCGTCCCATTTTCAGTTTAAGTTTAGGTTTTGAAAATATTTACTCATTTCACTTAAACTTTGGCTCTGATACCAACTTGTAAGTCCCCGTTCCCGGGACGCTTACAGCTGGACAATCATAGCACTAAACATATATAATAATATACATTTCATAAAATGAGCAGCAAAATTTGGTTAATAAAAGCCCATTCATTTCATTTATAATAACTGTTGTTAAGCAATACATCGTTGGTCATTAGTTACAAAAGAATGTTTAAATGCATTATAAAACAACAATATCATCAAAACATGAATGGACGTCAGTCTTGCCCCGCCGAGTAGCTTCACCCTCGTGTCATCCTCAGCAATATTTACCTACCCACTGAAAATGTATAAAAGTTAGCGTTGCTGAGTAAGTTCTAGTTTTAAATGTATTAAAATACCTTATATAGAAAAATGAAAATTTCCCAGTTTGTAAAATACCTCCTTTATTTTGGTATGTGCTCACACATCATACATACATCAAGGTAATATTTTCTTTCATTCTTTACTGTACACATTCGTTCATTTCACACTTTTATCATTATCTTTCACTTTCTTCTGGACCAATGTGCAATACCCCGAACATTATGCACGAAGCTGATGCTGGGCCTGTGGTCTATAAATAGACCACGAACCTTATGCACTAAGCTGACCCAGTCACCTAGGGTATGCTATAAGGGACCCTGTCAGTCTCAATGACTGGCCCTGTGTGCATCCTTTAGGTTAGCTAAACCGCACACAGTTGAGCTAACGACAACATGGTCGTGCACCTCCTTTTATTTGCTTGCAAGACTTTCATTTATTCTTTTATGTTCCACTTTTCTTTATCATTAATCTTTCATTTTTTATTAATGATAATACTTTACGTGTATGATCATAAACACACCACGTAAAGTCATACAATAATAAGTAGTATGGAACATAAGAACAGCTCATAACCATACACAATAATGACAATTTAGACCCTTAAGTCAAACTAGGGTCAAATGTAGAGAACTAATCTTCCATTGCTATAAACTTAGTAAACTTAGAACAGGACAGATTTACTCGTGCGAATGAGCTATGCGACTGAGTCACTCGTGCGAATGAAGGATGCAAATGAATTCAATCGTGCGATAGGATTCAGTCGTGCGAATGAGCAGGACGATTGGAATCAACCGACTGAAGTAGTTTAACCATGCGAATGAGTGAGGAGACTGAGTTCAGTCATGCGAATGAGTGTATACGAATGGGATTCAGTCGTGCGATTGAATCAATCGTGCGACTGAAGGCTGTGTGTTTGAAAAATTGAATTTTTAACACATGAAACACACGACACGAAATTTCCAGAAACCCTAATCTACCGTTTGATGAAAAAATCAAACTTTTAACACATGTACTCGTCAAAAACACTTATTGAAGCAAAAAGTTGAATCTTTTGAATGAAAACGTTAGTTTTGACACCAAAAGCAATTGAATCCATGCAAAATCACAAGCCTAAGCTCTGATACCACTTGTTAGGACCGTGTACGTATGGAGTACTATCGAATTCTGCGTGAAACAAGATCAAATAGCATGGAATTCTATTTGATTGGCGATCCAATAAATGAGAACGAATAACCTGATCGATCTAATAATGTAACAAACGTTATGAATAGATTGGAATCGATCAGGAACGAACTATGAACTTGGATTGACGACATGGGATGCTCTGGATGCTTAGTGTTTTGTTTTTCCATGAATTATGTGGTATTTATAGGTTTTCAGTGTTCAATTACACGACTGAACCATTAGCATGGTTCAGTCATGCGATTGACTCATGCGGTTGACTCATACGCACGACTGAAGGTTCAGTCGTACGACTGAGTCAATGTTATGTCTCAATCATACGACTGATCCAGTCACCTGGTTCAGTCGCGTGACTGGTCCATAAGTATGGTTCATTCATGCGTATGGACCATAAGTATGGTCCAGTAGCATGAATGACCACATGACTAAGTTAAACACATTTCTAAGTTCTTATTAACTTAGACTTATGTAAAACAACATCAAACCTATATATTAAGTTCATACATGTGAATAACATTCAATATAATGATAATATAACATAATCAATCACTAATAAACATCACAATGCATTTCATATATCATTAATATCATCAATTATATCATATTATACCAGTGTAAGACATGAAAGACTTTTATACATTTGAGATCATAAACTAGGTACATCAAGATATATCAACATCAAACCCTAATAATTCTGTAAATCATAAAATTTCAGAAAAATAAACTAAGTGTCCTGGGCGTTTTAGCACTATGCAGGCGTATGAAGCCTGTTTAGGTGTTTTTCAACTATGCGGGCGCATGAGCTTACTTAGGCGTTTCAACACTTAGGCGCATGAGTTACTATTCAGGCGCTTGGTCTTACCCTTAGAATTTCTAAGGTATTAGTTGGGTGCATGGGATACTGTTTGGGCGCATGATCATACTTGAAATATTCTAAGCCAAAGAGGTGTGGCGCAAGGGCCCTGTTTGGGCGCATGGGCAACACTTAAATTTTTCCAAGGCAAATTTAGGCGCATGAGCCTTATGTAGGCGCATGAACCTTCTGTTTAACATGTTTCTCGAATGTTTTCAGTCCCAAAAATCATATCATCCTATTCTAAGCTTATTATTACCTCTCTAAACATGCACATCTCATAAACAACCATAAATCATCATTATACATGCATAATTACATACGGTTACAAACATAATAATTATAAAATCATTTTTAATACATTTTATCCCCAAAAACATTCTAAAACATGTAAACGATGTGGTCTAGAACTCCCTAGGCTACTTCCAAGCTCAAACTCTTCAACTTGAACTTTTTTAAGAACTCTAACACCTAATCATGTCAAAAACACATATCTGAACACATGTACATACATAAGAACATGTAGAAATTGGTTTCTTCGTCGAAAATCCATAAAAACCAAACTAATTATTGCTAAATTTACTTATCTAAGCCCAGATTTGCTACTTTCTTTCTTTAGAAACCGAAAACCCACCTTTCTTCTTATTATTCTTTTTCAATCGACTGAAAAGGCAGATAGAGTTGACATATATGGGCGGCCATGCCCATAATATATTAAAATATCAAAATTTGTACCTTTTTGCACTTTAACCCCTCCACTTTGGTCTCTTCCTTTTCTTTTCAAGATACTTTTTTTTTCTTTTTCTTATTTCTTTCTTTTATTCAAGACAAAATTTCCGGGTGTTACATTATGAGGCAAACATCGTGTGTCATAAGAAGATGATTTGATTAGTTGCGCCCGATGGAAGTTCAGTGATGATTTACGGTGATCACGTTACTAGGGATCCGAAGGTGATTTCGATGGCGGTGGCAGAAAAGTGCATGAAACGTGGATGTAGTGCCTATCGGGCCTACATGAAGGATGTGGACGTGTCAGTAGCACAATTGTCTGATGTACCAGTTATGAGTAACTTTCTGGACGTGTTCCCAGAAGACCTACCAGGTGTACCACCGGATCGCGAGATTGAGTTTCAAATTGATTTGATACCCGGTGCTCAACTCATTGCTAAGGCACCGTATTGTTTAGCTCCATCAGAGATGAAGGAGTTGATGGCTCAGTTGCAAGAGCTGTTGGATAAGGGGTTTATTCGAACGAGTATCTCCCCATAGGGTGCTCTGGTTTTGTTTGTAAAGAAGGAGGATGGTAATATGAGGATGTGTATCGACTACCGTAAGCTGAACAAGTTAACGGTGAATAACCAGTACCCGTTACTAGGGATTGACGACTTGTTTGATAAGCTCCAAAGTGCCAGTTGGTTCTCAAGGATAAATCTCCGATCTGGGTACCATCAATTGAAGGTGAAGGAGCAAGATATCCCTAAGACATCTTTTCGCACGTGTTATGGACACTACGAGTTTCTCGTTATGTCTTTCGGTTTAACTAACTGTTAGGGATCGTGTACTGGACAATGTACTAACTGATATATACGTGTATACCGAATCAAATAGTGCGGAATCCTATTTGATTGGCCATCCAATCAATGAGAACCCATGTAGAAACAATTGTAGATTGAATCTAAACGTTAAGAAAGATTGGTAATCGATCTAGTGCGATCTATGAACTTGGAACAGGTTCTTAGCGGTCTCTGGATGGCTAGGGTACGTATGTATGCAAGTGTTTTTTTTTTCACGATTAAAGTGGTATTTATAGGTTAGTTTTTCTCATTCGGGCGACTGAACCATAAGTATGGTTCAGTCATGCGATTGAGCCATGCGGTTGATCCATTCGCACGACTGAGTGTTCAGTCGTGCGACTGAGCCAATCTCATGTTACAATCATGCGACCGATCCAGTCTCCTTGTTTAGTCGTGCGACTAAGTCATTCGCATGAAGTTGTTCATGCGTATGGTCTATTAGCATGGGCCATTCACATGAGAACTTCATATTACTAAGTTTGAATATATTTTTTAATCGTTACATTACTCAGACTAATTCAAACAACCATAAACCTACATAGCCAGTCCAATAAGCGTTAAACTACTAATCAATGAAATAATAAACATTATAAGCACAACCACACATTGTATTTCATCAAAGTACCCATGCAATTACATAAGTGTAAGACAATAAAGACATAGTACATTAAGCTTAGAAACTAGGTACACATGTATCTACAAACTCCCCCTTGGACCTAGTTTTATCTATTGTCTTACATTCTTCATAACCTCCTCATATTTGTTGTACTTCTCCTCTCTTGTAACTCCTGCATGTATTTCAAATGCAAAGCAGAGTCTAATCACATTCTGGAATTGAAGGGCTTGTACAATATCTTGCGCGTCATAGAACAGTGGCCACTGGTATAAGGTGTAAACATCTTCAGATGACAAATTAGTGAGCCACATGGGGTCAAATACCCTTATAGTTTCCATGCTACCATTTCTGTTCAACACTATGACCGCCTCACCTGTTCTCCAATCATAGTACCACCACTTGAAGTGTGGAGTGAAGTCCTGTGGCATTTCCCATAGAGGGATTCTAGACATCGTACGTGGAGGACTCCACTTCAGCACTACTTTTGGCTTTCCAGTAATGGCATCAACTTCAGATCTTCTGATATATCTCATTGGTTGTTGCGGTTTAAAGTTGACCCACCTGGTGTGGTACTCTCTCTTTAAAGTAGCTTCAAACCATCCTGACATCTTACGAGGGTCAGCATATAGCAACTTCAACTTTGCTAACTGGTTAAGCTCAAATCCTGGAAGAGTCTTCAGATCATGTGGGAATCTAAAGTACTCGATCCCTTTCTCTCTTTTAACAGCATAAACGTTAAGATTTTCAAAATAGGCCCACGCTATAATTTTGCCTGACACCTAGTGATACTTTTTCACTTTATACAGCTTGGTGTAGACACTTGACTTTGGAACACTGCATTGGGCTCTAAGTTCTACAAAACATGCTGCCCATTCAGCCTTTCTGATGTTGACATCGGTGTTTGAGGCTTAGGCTTTCTCTTTGTCCTTCTCCGACTCCTGCTCCATTTTATGCAGAGTTTCGAATGTATCACTGACCAGGGTGTCTCCCAGATTGGGAACAACATTTCCTTCGCCGTAAGTATACTCTGGATAATGTTGGGCCATGACATCCTCAATTTCTATCTCGTCTATATCATTTAGCTCATCGTCACTTTCCACGTTTACTATCGGAGCATCCTTCACGATCTCATTAGGATTGAGTCGGAACATTTTGGCCAATTGCTCATCAGTGAGATCATGAATTATTTCTCCTTCTTCAGGAGTGTAACTCACATATCTCCTGACTATCCCTTGCGGATCAAGAATCATTTTGAGTTGAGTCTTGATCTGTTGAAGGGGAGCAGCCTTATATTCATCTCTTTGATAGTTTGGATCTGCTTGATTTAAAACATGTAGCACAGCAATAGTTAGTAAGTAATCAAGATAATCAAACAGTGCATAACCATATATAAACACTAATTACATAACATTAACACATGATTTCAAGTACAAAGCGTTCATAAATACATAAACATCTAATCTTTACTTTTGTCCTTGATCATTTTAAGAGCTTCTTCAGTTGGAGAAGAGGGTGGTGCAGAGGATTAGGCTCTCTGGTCTTGATTCTTTTTGCTCCGCCTCTCACTTTCCTCTTGGGAACCCGAAGCATATGGATCCCCTTCTTCTTCATCATCTCCTACATCTGCATCATCACCTCCCTCTATATCTTCACCTTAATCATCACCATCGTCATCATCATTATCATCACTATCATCATCATCACCATCATCACCATCTCCCTCTCCGATCTTTAGAGGCTCATCCTTTGAGCCCTTGAGCTTGAGTATGATGGTCTTTTTAGCATCCTCTAACTCCTCTATCTTCTTTGCTGATAGAACTTTATGTTTCTGGAGTTGGGCAATCTCTTGACCCTGAGCAGCCATCTACTGAGCCTGGTACTCTATTAGTTAGGACCGCTGTGAGATCTGCTGTGCTTAGGCAATGTTTTGACCCACAAGCTGTTGGATTTGTGCAGCTCTTTCCTCATTAGCTGCCAACAACTTTAGCATCATTCTGTTGAGTGCTGACAGCTGTTCCTCTACCCCAATGGGGGGCAGAGATGATCCTGTAGTGAATGAAGGGTGGGATGAAGGTCCGGCTTGGTGGATGGTGGTGGTAGTGGTGGCTGTGGTGAATATGGGAGGGGGTATATGAGTGGATGAAGATGGGTGAGCTGTAGTGGTGGTGGAAGTAGTGTGGATGGGTGGTGGAATGGGTGTGGTAGTGATGGTGGGTGAGGTGGTAGGAGTGGTGGTGGTAGTTGGGTTAGTGGGTGAGCGAGTGGTGGTGGTAGATATGGTGGCAGTGGTGGTGGAGGTAGAAATCAGTGTGAACCTTCGTCTTTTCGGCTTTATCCTATGGGGCTAAGCCATCCTCTTCTTCCTTGAGCCCATCGAGGAGGATGCTCCCCCTCAGATGCTGGGCTGGTCTGGGGTATAAATAGGATCTGTAGTAGTCTCCCAGATGCAGCTTGGCATCCTCCAACCACCTCCATTCCATGTTCGGTGGCAACCACCCTGCTCCCTACCCTTCTCGTTAACGGCTCATCATCACTCTCCTCCTCCTCATCAAGTCTGAAATCCTGATGGAACCCAGCTATGTCAGCTTCTCCCTGAGTGGATGGTGGAGATGTAACATCTTGGTGGTGGCCCTAGATGGAGTGGGGCCCGTGTCTCCACCATCACCACTATCATCATCATCCAAGTCATCAGATAGAAGAGCAATTGGCTCAACAAATAAGTCACTCTCCTCATGGCGCCACTTTCGCCTTGCCGGCGCTACGTAATCAGCCTGGGCCAAATGCCCGAAGAGTCTCTTCACAGGGGGTTTGACTTGCTTCCCCCTGTAGACCTTCATGCGGCCCAAGGTCGTGTCATCCATCACCTCAAGTGTCACCGCATCCTGGCTCTCCTTAGGCAGAGAGGGCAACTTCTCATCAATAATCAGCTGAAGAAACCTAAGGTACATGCAAAAACCCTCTTTTACTTTAGCCTCCAGATTCTCAATAAGATATGAGAATATCATGTTTGAGAAGCTGAAGGGGTGGTTCAGAACCAGTGCCACGTAGG
>BJCO01466390.1:0-10969 GCA_018326465.1 Flaveria floridana
AAACGTTATAATTTAGTCTTGTTTTATTGATGATAAAAATGTTATTAATGTTATTCATAAATAAATAAAAATGATTTCATTCGTGATAATTATTTTATTATAAAAATGACGTGTTTAATGTTAACGGGGCAAATCTTGGGGAACGTCTTAGGATAACTACAAGTCAAGCAACAATATCACGCATATAACGGCAACTAAGTAAAACAATGTGGTATTCACGTAATTGGTTCGTCAAATGAGGAATGACTGTTAACAGGGCTAAGTAAAACATGTTAGATGACGGACCTTTGGTGACGGATGTCACAGTGCTTCATTAGCCTCTCAGGATAGTGGTAAAATAAGTGGTACTAAATCTGCAAAAACCTTAACCATTGATGACTCTAAAAGAGACATCAGTATGCAAGGTTATCCAGGGCGCTAAAAAACCACATCTGGTGGTAATGATGAACATACCCGGTATGTTATCTCATCTCCTAATGATTTTTCAAACAAAGATTCTTCAACTTCTTCCGAGTCTTCTGTAGGTCTTCATGACTTCATTCTTCGGGAGACTTAGCTCTATCTTTGAACGTTCTTCACATACTTTGGAAGGAAAACTAGTTAGTCTCGGAAGACTTAGTTTTTTCTTCGGAAGCTCCTCATACTTTAAACTTTGGAAGATCTTCAACTTGTCTTCAGAAGAGTTGCTTTAGCTTTTAGAAGACTTCTTCAATTATACTTCAAAAATTCTTCTAAGTGTTGTTTTGGTTGTACCAGCCTCATATGATCTAACAGTGGGTCCCTCTACATGTAACCATTTAATTTAGATTTATTCTATATAATATTCAGGGTGTGGGTGGGGGTTTGAAAGTGTGGGACCATTTGATTGGTTTATTGAGTGGAGATGAGTGAAAAAATACGGATGATATGATGCATACATGGAGTTAAAGTGCATACTAGTATAATCCATGACCGAAGAATCCAAAAATATATGAAGGAGTAAATGTAGAAAGAGTCAGGATTAGAGGATGAAACATGCTTAACACGAACGAGGTTAGAACTACTTACAAAATAATTACAACTATAGTGGTAAAAGGTTAAATTCTATATTAATTTAAAGTTTAACATATAAGTAAATTTTAAATTGAAAATTATATATTAAGAACACAAATATATTATTTTTTCTGTTACGTTTAAAAAAATAAAATTTGTTTCTCAAAAAAAGTTAAAATAAAAACACATGTCAAATAAATCTTGTCCAAAGAAACGAATCATTCCTTTTTGACCCGTTTTAATCAAAAACCGACCTGCTCTATGACTAACTACTGAGTTATGGGTATTGGACGAGAATAATTGAGTTAAGATTATAATGAGGTATGTACCCAACTATTTTGGTAATTCTTTTTAGAGATTTAAATTCTGATGCACCTGGAAAAAGTTGCAGTCCAAGAAATACTTCAACAACTATGCATCTAAATGATAACATGCAATGGCAGTTGTATACGTGACGATGGTTAAAGTCTAACAAATGCTCATAAGTGTTAGTAAGGTCAATGTTGTAAAAATTCATTTCCCTATTTTAGATGCATTAGATTATGAAAATTAACTATCAATTCATCTTAATTAGCCATTCTACCTTTCTATTTCAATACCCCTTTAGGGTTTCCAGATCTCCCATTATGGATGATTGTAAGTGTTCAAGATGACGATATTTATGTTCTTTCTATTAAATACGTGATTTTGTTTGAGCCTCAGTTTGCCCAGTCCTTTACACACGCAACGCGCGTTAAGGACAAACACTAGTTTTATAAAAAAATATTAAAATAATTAAGTAATAATATTTCAGATATGTTTAAAAAATAAAAAAAAGTGATTAGAAAAAATAAAGTAAATAAAATAAAAACAAAATGGAAAAACTAAAAGATTAATAAAAATTATAGATTTCATCCTTTAAGGGGTAAGGACAAAATGGTCCATTCATACAAAACTAATAGAAACAATTAACTTTATTTAATAGAAAGAACATAAAGCTTGATAAATTTTTAAATAAAGGAAACTCAGTTTACTTATCAAAGTTTAAGGATAATATCCATATTTTGAAACATACTCAAATGATAAAATTTATAATTTACTCTTATATTTTAAATACATGTATTTTTTTGGAAAATTGAAAAATAAGGGTGGTTGAGGTGTCTTGTGGGTGTTGGAATGCTGGTTCAGGCTAGTAACTAAGGAACACTGCCACAAGTCGAGCGACTTTGAGTTCTGGGTGATAAATCAGGTTCGCGAACCCATGAATGAAGACAAATTACTAGCCATGAAAGGTGTAGAAGAGGGTTTCTTGAGTAGGTGAGGGTAAAAAAATTATGGTGTTGCAACCATTTAGGATAGTTTTTGACTCAAATGAAAGGTATCATATCATTGGATGGTAGCTAGGGGAGTAAAGGATAAGAAAGATGTGTCACTTCCACTCTATGTAAGGTCATAAGGTATACTCACACACCCAAGGCATGAGAGTGGATGTGACATGTTAACAAGTGAATTATACCACTTCTTTGGCGTTAAAAGGAGGTTCCTTGAAGCTTTTAATGATGTTTAAAGTGGATGGTGGTTCCCTCTACATGTAACCATTTAATTTATATTTATTCTATATAACATTCAGGGGGTGTGTGGGGGTTTTGAAAACGTGAGACCAGTTGATTGGTTTATTGAGTGGAGATGAGAAAAAAATATGCATAATATGATGCATACATGGGGTTAAATAGCATAACAGTATAAGTCATGATCTAAGAATCCAAAATCATATGAAGGAGTGAATGTAGAAAGAGTCAGGAACAGATTGAAACAGCCTTAACATGAACCAGGTTAGAACTATTTACAAAATAATTACAACTATAGTAGTAAAAGGTTAAATTCTAAATTAATTTAGAGTTTAACATATTAGTATATTTTAAATTAAAAACTACACATTAAGAACACAAATATATTATTTTTTCTAGTCACGTTTAGGAAAATAAAATTTGTTTCTCAAAATAAATTAAAATAAAAACACAAGCTATAATCGACCATTAGAGAATTGATTAAAACGCCTATAGAGGAATTCTATATGTTCAAATGTTAATGTCAAATAAATCTTGTCCAAAGAAACAAATCATTTCTTTTTGACCACAAATCATTTCTTTTTGACCCATTTTAATCAAAAACCGACCTGCTCTATGACTAGCTTATTGGTTGGGCCAAATAGAAGGTGTCTAGGCATCTTGTATAATTTTAACTAAAAACTGTTAGTGTTAATTCCTATCAAGTTAAATTCTAAGGGCTATATATGTAAATATGTTAATGTATGTTTAGTATACTATGTAAGTAAAAGGGTGGATGTTGTTATTGTGTCTCTTAAAACATTCATAATGGATTCCCTATCCCTATTCATATAACTGTTCTAAAATTTACTACTTGTTTTCTCTCTTTTTTTAATTAAATAATATTCTTATATATATTTATCATTATATTTTGTCTATTATTCACTCATAACCACTTTTAAAAATATTAAAATATTTATAAAGACTAAACAACGATTCCCCAAATATACAAATGAACAGTAAATTTTCTCTCTAATCACTCATTATCATTTACAATCATTCCTTATAATATAGGAAACATACTCAGATATTTATAGGAAATCCACTATGAATGCTCTTATATATACATCTAGGCATCAGTGAAAACATTAATTTTTGCAAAATCTAGTACTGAATATATCTTTGATTCGTCTTTTCTTTCTATTCTTGGGCAATAATTTGACATTAAACCCGCAAGCAGTTAAGGATTCACGAAAGTGACTAGATATAAAGAATTCAAATAAGAATTAGAAAATTAGATTTTCGTTTTTTTAAAGTTCGATGAGACGTGTTTGATTAGAAATCAGATTACCATCCTCAATTGCCTTGTTTTTCATTCCGCTGTGATCGGAACCTTCAATATTTCTATTCATTGGTATTGTCTCATGAGGATTAGTAGTATTTTTACCACAAACTTGTTTCTGGTTGTAAGGAAAAAGGAGATTGCAAGTTCTAATGTGACAACCCGTAAATTTCAGATTAACATCGTTACCACTCTCCGACATTTTAAAATGAAGCAATTTATTTATTTATTCTTTTTAGATAATAATAGGTATTATTATTATTATAATTAGTAAATAATAATGGACACTAAACTTAACAAAACAATTTAACATTAAAGTTAACTAAACATAGCCAATCCAAATTGTAACTTAAGTAAACTCAGAGTACTAAAAATGTAAATGTCTTTTATTATGTCAAAACACAAAACCCGTAAACCCCCTCTCGACTCCCTCTCATAAACAACGCCACCCCACCCTCACAACCCTAGCACGTTTTCCCTTTGACGACAGCCCTCCCCTCCTCACAGTGGTCGAACCCCAGCACTTGTTCTTCCCTCTCGTGTGGCTTAGCATCCTTGGTAGCCTTCTACCCAGCGACAGCCCCACCGCTCATGTGTCTCCGAAGCTTTCAGTACAAGTTCCATTTCTTTTACATAAGCGATTCAGTACGTTTTTGTCACATTATTCATGGAGGTGCATTAATGTTTAATTCCGGTTACTCTTGCAAGAGAATGGGTTCCGATTAGATTCCGGGTGGTTGTTACGTGGGTGTCTATGTTCTTGCCGTATGTGTATGTATGTGATCTGCGTGTGTGTGTCCTGCAGTGTGTGTGATTTATATATTGAAGATCAAGTATAGGTTGGACTCACCTTATTAGTTAGTTTATTTTTCTTTATTTGTTATAAGATCTATATTAGTTTATTTCATATATGTAAATGGTAGTTAGTTTATGTTTTGTAGTAGTTCGCGTTGACCTAGCGAAACTACGAGCGAAACTATAGTCTCGCTCGTAGTCAGCTGACTTAGGTCACCCAGCGAAACTGTATTTTGCTGCCGGGTGAAACTGAGCATTAGGTCACGACAGTTTCGCTACCCAGTGAATCTATTAGCGAAACTAGCTCTGCTATATATATGAATTATCGTAATCTTTTGTGGAGAGTTTTGCACAACCCTAATCAGAGAATATTCATTTTGCATTAATGTTCTTAGTGTGTATGTTGTCTGGAATCATCATTTGCTTTATCATTGAGCCTTGTTCTTTGTGTTTTGATTCATGTTTGTATAAATAGGTATATTTTAAAACTCTTTCTATAGATTATTTTTTAGATACTAAATTCAGTGGTGTTTGATAGTGTTCTCTCATAATTAGCACTGTTTTTTGATCATTGATGGACCAACAGTATGGTATCAGAGCCTTAATGCTCTTGATTTGTTCATTTATTGGGTTTTAAAAGGTTTTTTTTAGATAAAATCACTGTTTCATTCACTTCTGATCAGTAAAGTGTGTTTTTAGCTTAACCTTTTGCAAAATACTTGGTTTCAGCATAGGAAGCTATCCAAATCATGCAATCACCAATTCATAGTGATCTGGGTGATTTCTGGCTGATTTTATGTTCGAACAACATCTCAGTAGCTTCCAGCGAAACTACCAATTCTTCCAGCAAGTCTATCTTTTTTCCAGCGAAACTACCATTTTCTATGATTTGCTGAATTTTCTTTGGATTCCAGTGAAACTACATATTTTGAACGAAAGTTCACCTTACTTGACCAAGGAAACGAGCGAAATTGCTGGCGAAATTGTCATTAGAACGAAAGTTCTACTAGTTTTAGTGAAATAGTGAGCGAAACTAGAAGGTTTATAGCACTTTTCAAGCGAAACTACTGCCTATTTGCCGAGCAAAACTACATGTGAATTTGCCAGCGAATTTATCAGCGAATCTACTTAAGTTCAGCGAATTTATACATTATTTAGAAAATGACATCAACCAACATTACAATTTCTGATTTGGAGAGTATTGCACCCAATAGGCCATCGAGGCTTATAAACGGAGACAATTTTAAGGATTGGAAAAGATGCTTGAAGGCCTTTTTCTATTACACGGATCACAATCAATGGGAATCTATAATGAAAGATCCACACACTCCAACGGTGACTATTGGTGAACAGACTAGGGTGAACACTGACTCATCATCCTTTTCTGAAAGGGATATTAAGTTTTGATCATGATCAGAAAGTATTCGGGGCCTTGGCCTTATGCTTATCACGAGACATATACAAACGTTTTACAGAGCACAAAAGTGCAAAATCTTTGTATGATGCCTTATGTGAATTTTATGATGGAAATGGAGATCTAAAGAAGGACAAGAAGCCTAAGCTGAGAAGGAGTTTAATTCATTTGTCAGACATAAGAATGATAGCCTTACTGGTTTTACTAATCGATTTTTGTCAATCTCAAGCACTTTGAAGAAATATGATGAACATTTGGGTAATCATGAGCAAGTGACCAAGCTCTTAGACTCTCTTCCACCCTAATGGAGCTTACAAGTCAGGATGTTAAAGCAGGAGAGAAATTTTGCTGATTATAAGCTCATGGATGTAATCAACAAACTGAAATCTTTTGACTTGGATTTAAAAAGAAGGGAATACAATCAATCCTTGGTGCCAGCCACAACATATCCACAAAACAGTGCATTGATCTCATTCGTTGGAAACTTGTCTATGTATGGTGCAACTTATAGTGGATCTACAGGGCTCGGTGTATCACACAAGGCAAGTGGTGGATCCACAAGTTTTGGTTCAAGCTCAAAGACATCTATCACCACTCAAATTCCTTCTGATACCATAGCACTATTTGGAATGTTTGTCCACAATTATGAAGCCTTAGTTATGGGGGAGCTCAAGGGTAAGGGAATGACTGTAGAGGGCATGTATTAGGTGGATCCAGATGATTTGGAAGGAAACTGATATTCAATGGCAAATAGCAATGCTCACACTGCGTGCAAGGAGATTTATGGAGCGAACTGGAAGGGAAAACTTTGACAATCAAAACCAAAACTCTAAGCTTGGTTTTGATAATTCAAAGTTAAGATGTTTCAATTATAAACAGTTGGGGCATTTTAAAAGAGAATGTCCATCTCCAATCATCACTAAACCGGGAATGTCTAGAACTTCAAAGGTTATCCCAATCACCAATAAGGAAGAAGCCAAGCAAAAGAAACAAACATCTTTGATTTCCAATCATGCGTTAGTAGCTAAGGAAGAAATCAATCATGCGTTAGTAGCTGAAGGGGTGAGTAAAGATGAGGAGTCAATAGAACAGTTTGATCCTTTTAGAGAATTTAAGAATGAGAGCATAGGCGTAGCTTGTGATAGGAATGTTAAGCAACAGGGTCAGGATGAAGAAATGGAGGTTAAGAAAGTCAAAGAAAAGAAGGTTGATGAAGCTGATGAGTGTGGAAAGCAAGAACAGGTTGACAAGTGGGAGGTTAAGCTGGAAGAAAGTGGAGATAAGAGGGCAAGCAAGAAAGCAGTAGAGTAGGAGGAGGAAGAAAAGATGAAGAATACCCCAGTCTGTCAATGTGAAAAGGCCCTAGCTACCAAAAAAGTGGTTATGGACCATCCTTATGAGGTAATTCAAGACATGTGTTCTTCTCTATGCAAAATTAGATTATTTAAAGTTTATAAAGCTAATAGATTGTTATTAGAAAATGAAAAAGAACTAAAACAAATAAATAAGGAACTTATAAATGAATCTAAGTATTTTATCAAATTAAATGAAGTTTTAAAAGAAAATGAGCATTTAAAGAGAAATCTTTTGGCAAGATATGTTAAAATATATTCATTAACTGAATGTGTAGCTCTAGTTGAGTTTGAAACAAGCAAATTAAAAACCAAGCTTGAAAAATGGACAATATCAGGGATGAAACATGAGGATCTTTGCAAGAAGCAACGAGGGATAGAATTAAGACAAGGTTGGGATGTGATGAAACCACTCATGTGTATCCTCCTCCAAGTACTTAATGTTATTCACCTATGCCCATACCCCATCCAACAAATGAATTGATTCAGAATAATACTAACAGTTTGTATGCAGGTCTAGAAGGAGTGAATCATGAGGAGATCAAGGGGATTATGGTTACGGTAGCAGTAGTGGTTTGGGTAGCTCTAGTTATAGCTTTTAAGATTCCAAAAAGTCTTTGAAAGACACTACCTTAAGTCATTTTGTATCCCAGCAGTCAGTTTCAGACAATGGCTTATGTAGTTCTAGTTCTAGTCCATCTTATTCGTCATCAGATGTTTCTAACTCAATTACACATGTTATCAATGCTTGTGTTAATGAAAATGATGCATGTTCAAATGAAGCTTCAGTCAGACTTACATACTCAAATTGTTTTGAAAAGTTACTCTCTCATCCTATCCCATCTTTTACCCTAATTCAGATATCTAAACTGAAAGAAACATGAACATCTTCCTCAGAAATTAAAATTATTAATGTAAATGAATCAAAATCTGCCAAAATTAAGGTCTTGAAAGAAAATTTAGAAGAATCATATGATACGTGAAGCAATTCTAATTCACATGTGACTGAATCTGAGGAAGATAAAGTAATTGATCAAACTCCTGTTCAAAAATGCAAAACGAAAGGTTTGAAATCCCATTGCTTTAAATGTGGGAAGGATGATCATGTAATTAAACAATGTCCAAAATATGTTGATAAAAATGTACATAATATTTCTTTGGGAAGTAGATTAAATCACTTTGTAAATAATTTCTTTTGTAAAAATTCTTATGCTTCAAAACCCAAGTTTGTCAAAACTTGGGTCCCTATTTCTAAAGCCTAACGATCATTGTGTTCTAATACCAGGATGATTCAAGAAAAGCTGTCAATGGCTTATGACATGTTGATAGTGGATGTTCCAAGCATATGACGGGGTTGAAGGACCTTCTCACTAACTATAGGATAATAAATAGAGGATATGTTGCATTTAATGGAGACAAAAAGGTGGAAATATGATTGGTCAAGGAGAAGTCTCAAATGGTTCATTGACTCTAGAAAAAGTGAACTATGTTCCAGAACTGGCATTCAACTTGTTGATTGTATCACAGACATGTGATAAAGACATTCCAGTATTATTTATGTCAAATGAATACTTGTTCTTGAAACTTGAGTTCACTGTTCCAGAGGATTTAGTAATCATGCGAGCTCCAAGAAGTAATGATACATACCTACTGTGTATGGGATCAACAGAATCTACCTTGACTATGACATGTCTCTTGTCAAAGGCTTCATCATCAGAATCCTTCTTGTGGCATAGACGATTAGGACATGTTAATTTCAAAAACATAAATAAGTGGGTTAAAACAATCTTGTTAGGGGGATACCACTTAAGGATTTTTCAGTGGTAGAAAAATGCATGGCTTGTGCTTAAGGAAAGCAACACAAAAGGCTACACAAGCTTAAGCTTGAAAATACAATTTCACATCCCCTTGAATTGTTACATACTAACTTATTTGGTCCTATTAGTGTTAAATTTATCGTTAAGAAATCTTACGATTTGGTTGTTACAAATGATTATTCAAGATACTCTTGGGTGAGATTTTTTGCAAATAAAGGTGACACCGCAAAAGAGTTGCAAAAGCTGATCTGGTCAATTGAGACCATCAACAAACAAAAGGTAATGGACATCAGAAGCGACAATGGAACAAAATTCAGAAATCACATCTTTCACTCATTCTGTATAAGCAAGTGAATTATCAGATAGTTTAGTGCTACCAGGACACCTTAACAAAACGATGTTGCTGAAAGAAAGAATCGGACGCTTATCGAAGGAGAAAGAACTATGCTGATTGAGTCAAAGCTGTAAGGTTATTAGTAAGGCTGATGCAATCCAAACACCCAACGTCTCTCCTGCATGCATGCACAAGTGTACTGAAGTGGAATGCTTTAGAAGTTTCACACTTTCTTAGAAATAATTCTAAGTGTGAAATCTTCCGAAGCCAAGACTAATATCTTCAGAAGCCAAAAGATGAAGTCTTCCAAAGCTTCAAGGACAAAGTATTCCGAAGCCAAGCATTGAAGACAGATTTCTTCCGAAGACTTTTATATCACATGCTTTATCTGATGTACTTTTTACCTAAAGCTGAACCATTTTCCGCTGCCACTCTGATAAGTCACCAACCTTTCATGATTTTGTGAAAAGGTCCATGCTTTTGGTAAACTGTACATTGAGGTCTTGAGTCTGTAACTTTCCACTATATGTACTTTATCCTTTTTGTAATATATTAGGATGTGAGCTATGGCATGTCATAGTCACTAGTCAAAAGGCAATCTGCCTTTTGACTCTACATGGATTTTGTTGTCTAGATCATGTATCCAGCTGGCCTTCAAAGTATGGCCGGCTGTAGGTTGTATTATAAGTATTTTCTGGTCCTTGTAACTAAGAAGGTGAAGAAATTTGTAAACCATTTGTAAGGAACTAGAGATCAATGTACATCAACCTTGAAAACCAACTGCTAGTGTGTTGTTCTAGTTTCAGTCTCATTTAACCTTGTGTTTCTTAGTTCTCTAAACTGAGTTTACCAGTTCCCCATTTGAATTGTTAAGTGTTGTTCCATACTCTCCTCTTTGTGTTGTTGTGTTGTAAAGTGCATAACCTTTCACCCGGTCTTGCAATTGGTATCAGAGCTTCTCAGGCTCTTGATATAAGATCTCACCATCTTAAGATTCCTCACACACACAAAAATACTTAACCCTTCAAATAGCAGCTATCTCGAAAGCTGATATGGAAACTGGAACCATGACAAAGTCCCCACTAATCACTCTTGATGACTTTGATACTTGGTGCCAAAGAATGGAAGGTTTCATCAAGTGTTAAGACTCAAGAATATGGGAATCTGTTGTCTCTGGACCTTACATACCAAAAACTCCTTCAGCTGCTGCTGGAGGTGGTATGATCCCCAAGGATGTGGCTGACTACTCAGAAGAAGATAGAAAGAGAGTAGAAATTGATCAAAAATCCATGACAGCCCTTCAGACTGCTCTTCCAAACTCTATATACAGAGGTTTCAAGAAATGCAAAATAGCTAA
>BJCO01466391.1:0-14103 GCA_018326465.1 Flaveria floridana
AACATCAGAAATGGCATTAACTCTTTTTAACAAGAAAGCATCAAATACTTCATCATATTTCCATGTAACTATCTTTACATCCTTGGTCGTATCAGGAGCAATCATTGCATTAAGCAATTGTGAGATTGATTGTCCTTTTTGTAAAATATTTCGAACCAAGTCTCCTGCTGATCGAGCTTTATTCCATAATTGTTTTTGTTCTATGGATACTTGATATGCTTGTTTCTCTGTTTTAGGAAACATTTTCATTAGCTTCTTTCTTCTTTCATACACACTGTTCTTCATTGCCATTGATTTTATTTCTTGAGGTTTCAAAATCCTCATCCTCTTTGTAATCTCCAAGTATTGAGGATTATCCATGTCAAGCACAATCATCTTGTTTGTTTGCTTCTCAGTTGCTTGAAAGCTTCTTATCAAATTCCTTAAAGATTCTGATTGCAATCTATTAAGCTTCTTCCTTGGATAGTTACGTGCTTGTAACCATATTCTTAAAGGAGTAATATTCATGTCATAAGGATCAGGATGATGTAACTCTGATGTAGAAAGTTCCTTAACATTTATGCTTTCTTGTTGTCACACCCCAGACCTAAGGAGGGTGGGACATTACAGACTAGCAAGATACATGGCAGTGGAAACAAACCATCACAAGAGCACACACGGAGAGAAATAAAATGGCATTACATGATTAAAGTCACACTGGGCTGTAACAGTCTAGCCCATCATACATGGTACAAATTCATTACATAATCCAAGATGTTTAATCAACTACAAATCAAATTGTTCAAAGTGTTTCAAATTCAAATAATGCCAAGGGTAGTCATATTCCTAGGTCATCCAAGTCCAGTTCTCCAATCAAGCCACTTCCATTAGGGATTACCTGAAACATGCTCAAAAAGATTTTGTGTCAACTAAAACGTTGGTGAATTCAAGTTCTTAAAGTTCAAAAGCAAAAGGACTCTTGAAAGTCCATATGTTAAATTTTAAAATCAATAAATCTCTGCTGTGGTGTCATAATCAACCCCGCACTCAGTCCTGGTTAGCCTCTTCTAAAGTTGTGTTTAAACAGGTTAACCCTAAGGAAAACTGAGCCCCAAACAGTGTATCATACCTACTGGATGGTTCACCTTAGTATCTTATAAAACCTTTTATATGACACAAATGATCCCTCAGGATCTCAGTGGCGTACCCTTCCTGTCCGGAAGGCACTGTGTGTGGGGGATTCCCCAAGTAGATCTAACCATATAGGACAAGCGGCTCACACAAGAATTAATGATTTTGATATAAGTAAGAGCAGGTTCTAACATTATCCACAACATATAAGCATCATACCATATCACAATAATAAATTCAGTTCAAACGAAGCATATCTCATCCCAAATCAATAGTAAAAAGGGAACACTAGAACTCACCTTAGGTTTTTTGCAACAGATCTTCGAGTATAGAAAATGATTCAATCCTAGCACCCTAGCACCAAGATTCAAGTAATAAGCTATGTTCTCTAAGGTCATGTCGGGTGTAATTAGGTGTGTTATAAGGGTGAAAGTTCAACTAGCTTTGATTTGTTAAGGTTGGCTTCAAAAAGTTTCCTTTTTCGGAAAGTTAGGGTTTCTTAACATAACCAATATGTTTTAATGACTTTAATCAGTTTATTATAGTGGCGTTATGTTTATCATGTATTTTTAGTCAAAGGGGTCGAATTTCTAAGGATTTGGTAGAATTTTTCAGTTTAGTCCCTCAAATTTCAAAATTTACAGTTTTTACCCTAAAGTTTGTTTTCTTTGATTTCTTGACTTTTATGGGCCCTTATTAGTTTTTAGGATTTTATTATTGCATGTTTAACATTTTAAATTCTAATTTTTCCATAATTTAATTTGGAGTAATTAAAAATTATGTTTTAGTCACCGGTTACGGTAAAACCGCAAATTTTTAACAGTTTAATTTAAATCCTTCTGATTTCATCCATTTAACCTTTAAATATCATTTAAGGACTTATAATAAGCTTTATAATCTATCAAAAATATTTTTTTGAGCTCTTTTGATTAAAAACTTTATTTTTATGTTTTACCCTTTAAAATGCCTTTTGCCCCGGAACCGAGCGTGCGAATACGTTTTTATCCAAATTTTTACCACTTTCTTGATTCAAAGTTCCTAAATTACTGAAATATTATGATCTTTATGGATTTTAGGTATCTTTTACTATTTTTTAAGATTTTACCCAAAAATTACCTGGTTAAGTCCCATTTTAACGAATAATTCCATTTAAATCATAAAGTTAACCCAATAATCAACAAATCTGACCATTATGCCCATGATATTTATTTTAGAGCCTGTAATTATTTTTAATATGATAATTTTGTATGTTTTACTATTTTAGAGAGATTTTACCAATTTTCGGGTTACCAAACATGCTCATTATGTTTCCTAGTCCTTTCTTTTTACATTTTCAGCCATTATCACCATCTTAGAACATTTTAAGTAACGTAAAACTACTGAAAAAGACATTATAATTCTCGGATCCAACATGTATCACATGTATGTTGAATTTACATGATGATTTACGCTATCTACACTAGTGTAAATCCTATAATTCATACCCAATCATCACCTAACCATTTTTGTAACTTTCAAATCAGATTTTTAGGGTCTTTATAAACTGTTTTTAGGCAGGTCTCAAGACTTGGTTGGTAGGGTTTTCAAACAAGTTCATAGTTGGTGCTAAATCATGTAAAAAGAGGGTTTTCAAGGTGTAATCTTGTGCACCAACCAAAGATTCATAAACCTATCATAATATATAACTCGTGTGAAGTTAAGAGCCCTTCAAGAACAAGGTTTAAGCCGCAAGTTCCTATTAGAACGAAGAAAATAAGATTTTTGATAGTTTATAGAGGTAAAACACAAGAAATAACTTGATTCGGGTGTGTAGAAGCTTACACTTTGGATAGACCGTGAGTTTGAGAGTTTAGGAGGTCTAAAATCGATGATGATGTTCGAACAAAGGCTGGAGTACTTTGTTCTCGCAAGAACCGTGTACAAGGGTCCCTCAAGTGGCACCTTCTTGCTTGTATGGAGCTTGAACGAGGTTGAATCTCTTGTGTTCTTGTTGTTTTATCTGAAAAATGAAGTGAGAAGGGAGAAAGAGATGAGGGAGTTTGAATGGGGTTAAAGGTTACATGTATGGGTAGTGGAGAAGAGGTTGTGTGTGGTTGTGGTTGTGTAAGTGGGAAAGAGAGGGAGGGATTGGGTGGTGAGGGGGCGGCCGGGAGGTGGGTGGTGGTATTGTTTTATTATATTTTTTTGTAATTTAATTATGTAGTGTAGTTTTGTTGTGTAGTGTAGTATTTTAGATGATAGTTTCTAGTTAAACCTTCTTATGTTTTAGGTGTGCATGAATATAATTAATTCGTGAATCGTGTGTGTATACACAAAAGTAATTGTTTTCAATTTAATTCTAACATTTGACGTGTTAAGTTTTAATTTTAGATCGTTAAATTAGCTTATTCTAAGGAAAAACCTAACGTAGCATCTAGGAAATTAAACACATAATAATAATCATAGAAAGAAATCAAATAGTAATAATAATTATATTACAAATATTAATAATAGTAGCAATAATAGTTGGAGGTCAACGTTTAGATTGTTGACCTCGGGGTCGGTTGTTACATTCTCCCATCGTTTAGAAAATTTTGTCCCGAAATTTAGCTTCGATTAGGTTTCCAAACGGGTGGGTTTGAAAAGGTGTGGATAAGCCCTTCTCATTTTATCTTCACGCTCCCAAGTGAACTCAGGTCCTCGCTTGGAGTTCTACCTTACCTTCACTTTGGGTAGACGGTTTCGACTAAGCTTTATGACCAGTCAATCGGTAATCTCTATGGGCTCCTCAACAAAGTTTAACTTTTTATTGATTCTGGCTTCCTTCATGGGCAACTCTATAGTTTTGTCTACCAAGCACTTCTTTAGATTTGAAATATGAAAAGTGTCATGTATGTAGCTCAGCTCTTGAGGTAACCTGAGCTGGTATGCTACCGAACCAATCCTTTTCAATATTTCGAATGGTCCATTATATCATGGGCTTAATTTGCCCTCCTTGCCGAATCCACAGCTCCCTTCCACGGTGCGACTTTTAACATTACTTTATTGCCTACTTGGAACTCCAGGGGCTTCCGCCTTCTATCGGCATACTTCTTTTGTCGGTCCCTAGATATTCTTAGTCATTCCTTGATTTTGACTATCTTGTCTATGGTTTCCATCATGATGTCCGGTCCCATCACTTGGCTATCACCAACCTCATTCCAATTCAATGGTGACCGACACTTCCTACTATATAGGGCTTCGCAAGGGGCTGCTTTGATGCCTGCATGATAGCTGTTGTTGTAAGGGAATTCTACTAGGGGAAGGTGATTATCCCAGCTTCCACCAAAGTCAATCACACAAGTTCTCAGCATGTCCTCTTGGGTCTGAATGGTTCTCTCACTTTGCCCATCGGTTTGAGGGTGATATGCAGTGCTTAGATCAAGACGTGTTCCCAGAGCCTGTTGGAGAGATTTCCAGAATCGCGACGTGAAGCGACTATCATGGTTTGAGACGATCGAGAGTGGCACTCCATGCCGAGTTACTATTTCATCAATATACAGTTGAGCTAACTTCGACAAATCTTAGTCCTTTCAAATTGGTAAGAAATGTGCTGATTTCGTAAGCCTATCTACAATTACCCATATAGCATCATGCCCATGAAAATTCCTTGGCAGCTTCATAATGAAGTCCATGGTAATGTTATCCCATTTTCACTCGTGAATTTTAGGTTGTTGTAAACTTCCTGATGGTTTTTGGTTCTCCGCTTTTACCATGGCACATGTCAGGCATTTTCCCACGTAGGTAGCAATTGATCTTTTACTTCCGGGCCACCAAAATAGAGACTTTATATCCTGATACATCTTGTCGCTTCCCGGGTGAATCGAGTAATTAGATTCATGGGCTTCGTCTAAAATTATCTCTCTAAGTCCCCTGTTCTTTAGTACCAATGCTCTTCCTTCATACTTGTGTAATACATCATTGCTTACCTCCAAACGTCTTTCCATTCCCGTTAACAACTCATCAGCCAGTTTGTTTTCCCTTAGAGCTTCCTCTTGTTCCTTTTTTAGTCTGGTGACGAGGGTAGTATACACACTCATCCTTAAGGAGCGAACACGAAGAGGCTTTTTCCTTTCCTTTCTGCTTAGGGCATCTGCCACTACATTTTCTTTTCTTGGATGATAGTAGATCTCGCATTCGTAATCGCTCAGCAATTCTACCCATCTCCTCTGGCGCATGTTCAACATCTTTGGATCCAGTATATGCCGCAGGCTTTTGTGATCGGTGTAAATAACACACTTAGTGGCATAGAGTAGTGTCTCCATATTTTGAGAGCAAACAGTACGACACCCAACTCCAGATTGTGTGTTATGTAATTCCTTTCATACTCGTTCAACAATCTGGATGCATAAGCGATCAACTTTTCCCACTGCATTAACACACATCCAAATCCTTGACGCGAGGCGTCATAATAAACTACAATGTCCTCAGTTCCCTCTGGTAGGGCAAGGATAGGTGCGCTGCACAGTTTTCCTTTAATAGATTTAAGGCTTCATCTTGTTCCTTTCCCCACTCATAAGTTGTATCCTTCTTGGTTAAAGCAGTTAGTGGTTATATTGTTCGAGAGAAATCCTTGATAAACATCCTATAGTAACTAGCCAAACCAAGAAATTGTCTGATCTCGGTAGGAGTTTCTGGAATCTTCCAGTCCTTAATAGCCTCTATTTTTGTTGGATCTACCTGGATTCCATCTTTCTTCACTATGTGCCCAAGGAACTGGATTTCACACATCCAAAACTCACATTTGGAGAATTTGCGTATAGTTGCTCGTTCTTGAGTAGTTCAAGGATTAATCGAAGATGCTTCTCATGATCCTCTTTGCTTCGAGAGTAGATCAAAATATCATCAATGAAAACGATCACGAACTTGTCTAGGTATGGGCGGCGCACACGGTTCATGAGGTCCATGAATGCTGCTGGCACGTTACTTAATCTGAAAGGCATGACTAGGTACTCATAGTGCCCATATCTGGTTCTGAAGGCTGTCTTGGGAATGTCTTCTTCCTTTATCTTCAATTGGTGGTACCCCGATCGCAAGTCTATCTTAGAAAAATAGCTAGCTCCTTGCAATTGGTCAAATAAGTCCTTAATTTTGGGAAGAGGATATCGATTCTTTATGGTAAGCTTATTCAACTCCCGATAGTCGATGCACATTCTTAATGCATCCAAGAGGATATTCAGATATCTCAAGGGCAAGCCTGCACTTGAATTATGGTATCCAAAGGAAGGTGATTTCAATGTCTATGCATACACTAACAGTGACTATGGAGGATGCAACATCAATAAGAAGTCCACTTCTCGCAGTTGTTAATTTCTTGGTCCCAGACTGGTCTCCTAGCAGTGCAAGAAGAAGACAAATGTGTCTATTTCAATAACAGAAGCTGAGTACATTGCAACATCAGCTTGTTGCTCTCAGGTTCTCTAGATTCAATACCAGATGCTTGATTATGGTTTTAACTTCTTACATACACCAATTCATATTAAAATACAAGAGGAATGTTCATAACAAATAATCCAGTTCAACACTCAAAAACGAAACACATATTGAAATTAGATATCACTTTTTGAGAGATTGTGCTGAAAAAGGGTTAGTCAAATTAATACAGGTTCACACTGATAATCAATTAGGTGATTTATTCACTAAAGCATTTGATCCATGTAGATTTGAATTCTTAGTTCAATCAATTGGCATGATTAACCTTGAGTAAAACCCAAAATCTACAAAAACATTCAAAAATTAAAAGAAATTCAAAAAGAATTCATCTTGCAGAAGTATATGTTTTATACTATGGGAAATGATATACTTACAGTCATTATATCATTCACGGTGCTTATTTATAAATCTCGAATGACTGACATGACTTATCTAATATACAGGTAGGCTAAACTTGGAAAAGAAAACACATGCAGTGATGAACTAAAGCATATATTCAACTGTGAAGCTTTCATCTCAAAGTGTGTGTAAGTATTAGCTTATCAAAATGTGTGTGTAGAAACCTAAACACACCAGGCAATGATGTCATATGAATCTCTTTTACTCACATTAGTTTCTCCTTTGTTTTGCTGAGCAAAGACCTGTAGGAACAAGCACATAGTGCTGATGTCATAATCCATCAAGATTCCTAATAAGGAACACATCCAACTTGGATGAAACAATAGAATAAAATACATTCCATGTGAAAGAAACAAAAGAATCCTAAGAGAGATCACCTTCCAAAGTGAAGTTAAAAGAATGCAAATCTGGATCAAACAGATAAAAGGATCAAAACAAAAGAATCCTAATTAGGATCAAGCAAAATGAGATTTCATATTTTAAATGACCTGGTGAAGTAAGCTATTAAAAGTTCTACCATACATTGCATGCATATGGTTGACCTTACCATGCTTTTGAGTGTGAGGTACATGTTGAGTACCTAATCAACTCAAAACATAATAAGATCACTAGCATTAAAATATTAACCAAGTATGAGTTTAATAGGACAATCATACCTTTAATCAATATGTTCATGACCATGTATGTTTTACTAACAATTGTTTGCACTTGTGAAAGGTAAGATTGATATGATCCCAAAGAAAGGTATATCTCCTCTTCATGTATAGATAAGAAAACAAAAATCACACTAATATTTTCCCTTTAAAAATTTCAAATCCTTAAAGTTTCTATCTCTTATGGATATGAACTTTAGGGGGAGTAATTAAAATTTTGATCATTGTGTACAGTAGTTTCCTTTCTTAAAAATATAAAAATCAAAAAACAAACATAAAAATCAGAAAACTGACTGTGTTGGTGCAGTAGTTATACCATAGTATCTCAGTTTTTACAGACATCTTGAAGAACAAAAGTCCAAGATCAGTCAACACTAGGAAACTTGTATAACATCTGATGAACAAGTCAATCCAAGCAATAATTGATAACCCAAGCAACAGTCAAAACTTCATAAACAAAAACAAAAGACCCATCTTCATAACAATCAAAAGCAAAAGACACTGCTTCATAAAGATCAAGCATTAAAACAAAAACAACCAAAACTACCCACAACAGAAACATTAAGATTTGACAAGTTCAAAACTTAATGCAGGTAAGAGCATTGGTTAATGCGGGTGAAGGTAACCCAAGCACATAACCAATGCGGGTAATAGTTTTTAGTCTTGAAAAACACAAGTAAATGTAATGCGGATAAGTTAGCTCTACGGCATTAGTCTCACTACAAATATCTATAACAAAGTTTTCAAGTATGAAAACTAATGTGGACAAAGTTATTCATCCGTATTTGTGTTCTCAGCCGCATTTCCCGAATATGGCTGAAATCAATACTAAAACTTGATTGTGTATTTGTATCATGACAAATTAGAAGTGTGCTCACACTCTTTTGTCATTATGTTTGTAGTTCAAGAAATGCGGACAACTTGGTTGTTCATCCCCATTGTTGAAGTAAATACGTGAAGACAAATGTTCTTCAGCATTTTCTACAGTGTACAAATGCTAGACAAGTTAAAACATTCACATTTGCTATAGTGCAAAAACGTATGTAAACTTAAAACGTCCGCAGTTGCTATAGCGTTCAAGTGTCTTTACTTAAAACTTCCGCATTTGCTATAGTATACAAATGCTGAAAAATTTTTCTCTTCTGTATTTGTTAGAGTACACTCTTCTATCATTATGTTTGTAGTTCAAGAAATGCGGACAACTTGGTTGTTCATCCCCATTGTTGAAGTAAATATGGGAAGACAAATGTTCTTGAGCATTTGCTACAGTGTACAAATTCTAGACAAGTTAAAACATTCACATTTGCTATAGTGCAAAAACGTATGTAAACTTAAAACGTCCATAATTGCTACAGTGTTCAAGTGTCTTTACTTAATACTTCCGCATTTGCTACAGTATACAAATGCTGACAAATTTTGCTCTTCTGTATTTGTTAGAGTACACTCTTCTGTCATTATGTTTGTAGTTCAAGAAATGCGGACAACTTGGTTGTTCATCCCCATTGTTGAAGTAAATACGGGAAGACAAATGTTCTTCAGCATTTGCTATAGTTTACATATGCTAGACAAGTTAAAACATTCACATTTGCTATAGTGCAAAAACGTATGTAAACTTAAAACGTCCGCAGTTGCTACGGTGTTCAAGTGCCTTTACTTAAAACTTCCGCATTTGCTGCAATATACAAATGCTGACAAATTTTGCTCCTCCGTATTTGTTAGAGTAAACAAATGCTGACTGTTTTAATCTTCCGTATTTGCTACAGTAGTCGACCGCATTTGTTTTAACACTTGTATAATTTGAAAAGGACATTAAAAAGACTATTTAAACAGATCATTGGAGTTCATTTAATACTTTTCATATTTGAGAGGCATTATAGTGCGACGAGTGAAAACATTTCTACTGTTCTTCATCCATCATCAAAATCAACAACATCATTCTGATTTCTATGTTCTTCAAACATCATATTGCCTTTATTTCAATTCTCAACATCATAGTATCGAAACAAGGTGATTCTCAGCAAAATCCACGATGTACCTGTCGAACACATTATGAACATAGAACCCTAAAACAAAGAAATAATCTCAAAATCAACCACAAACTAAGGATTGATAGACATTTTCAACTTCAATGACACAAATGATCATGAAAATTAACACAAACAAGAGATTTTCAAAACCCTAAGATTGTCGCATGAATAGGAGATCATCAGAATGAAAATGTAGACTTCATAACTTATGTTTGAATGTAAAACAGGATTTTAAACAGAAAATCAACATCAAAATGAAAGATAAATCACAATAACAGTGTTCATACATTGCAAAATCAAGTTAGGTCAAATTTCTATGAAACAGTACCCAATATTTTTCAATTTTGACCAAACAAAGTCAAAGTTGAGATAATCAGCTTGATTTCACCAGTGTAATTGATGATTGATTGTCAAATGCTAACTCATATGCATCTTGTGCAGAAGCTAATGGCAAACCTCACTTGGAGTAAGGTCCACAATGTTAGTGGATTTCTTGACCATGAAGTCCCGGAAGCAGAAGGACTCAGAGACATGATCAGATTCATTTCCACTACCAGAGTTGCTCATGCTGTCACTGTGAGACCTATCATCTATCAAAACATCATAAGATCATTTTGGAGTACAGCTGAAGTTGTAGAGATTGATGGTGTCAAGACTCTATATGGAAGAATCACCAATGCTCACACCCTTTCCATCACTTAACAAACTGTGAGACAGTGTCTACAGTTTGGTGATGATGCTAACACTCCTTAAGAACTAGAAGATGAGGACATCATGACCTTCTTTGCCAACATTGGTTATGAAGGTGGATTGAAGGAAAGCAGATTATCAAGGGGCTGGTAGATTTGAAGTGGAGATTCTTGATATACATATTACAGCACTGGGTATCCAAAAGAAAGACAGGATGGAATGACATCCCTGTTAATTCATCTTCTGCTACATGTGCTCTGTCCAGTAACAGGCCATTCAATATGTCTGCTTATGTATTCAATGAACTTGTGTCAAACATTCAAGAAGGAAGAAGACATATGTTCCTCATGTATCCAAGATTCCTACAATGCCTCATTAATGAAGCATTTCCCCAACTGACACATGTAGGACCTGTAGTGGACATTCCCCATTATAATGCCAAGTCCTACAATTACATAAAGAAGAGGGATCCTAGAAATTTCTACAGTGGAACATTCTTTCCATTACTTCCTTAGATGTTGTAGCAGATAAATCAAGAAGAAGAAGCTCCAGAATATGAGCCACCACATGAAGAAGAAGAACAAGCTACTCATGATCAACAACATGTTGAAGAGCATGCTGAAGAAGCAACGGAGGAACAAAGCCCTGTGTGACCACATGTTGATGTAGGTGGTGATCTTCACATAGGAACTTCTGTTCAAGAAGCTGAAATTTTTTCACCATTTATTCCATCACCTATTCAGTGTACACACATGTCTCCAGTTCACTTCTCACCACCCCACACCTCTCCAATAGTTATTGCATCTGCAAAGTTTGGTGAATCTACTAGCTCTTCAGATGACTCCGAATCATCTCCGCATGAGGAGGCTCACACTATGAGGATGCCATTAAGACAAGTTCAATCAGAAGCAGGTCCTTCTAAAAGCTATGCTGAATCAGGAATCAACCAACTTGATGAGAAGGATGAAATGATTACTGAGCTTGTGTTGAAAGTGCAAAGGATGGAAAAGCTGTTGAATAGAAGATCTGGTATTATTCAAGACAAACTTCAAGAGATGGATGAGAAAGAATTAGTGATCAAAGAACTAAAAGAAAGACATGAGGCTAAAAAAGCAAAGAAAGACAAAGAAATTGATGATCTCAAGGCTACCCTCCACCAAGCTAAGGAAGAAATCAGCGGGCATGTTGATACTATAACTCTATATACACTTGCCATGTAAGAACAAGAAAGCTTGATTAAAAGCCAATCTGATCTGATCACTGATCTTAGCAAAGAAAATGAGACCTTACTGAAAAGGGTCTCAGAACTAGAGATGTTGATCAAGATAAAGGAGGAGTTAACTGAGGAGCAAGAAATAAAAGGTGATGAGCAAGAATAAAAAGAAGATGAACCAGAAACAAAAACAAAACCAAGTCTGGCCATAGTTGTCTATTCTAGTGAGCAATCTGAAGAAACCACTGAGCAAGACTCTGAGCTTGGATATCTTATCAAAGAGCTTGACAGCTATACTACTGAAGGTTTTACCATTGATGATGAGGTTTTACCCTGTCTGAAGAGCAAAAAGAGCTCATAGAAAAACTATCTGAAGAAGCAAGCTGAAGAACCAACACCAATAATAGGTGAAACGTCCATGCCATCCTCATCCAGATCTTATGTAAACACCTACTCAAGAAAGAGGAAGTACTTGTCTGAGAAGGCTAAGGGAAAATGGCTTGTAGAGGAAGAGGAGCCTGTGAAGAAAAAGCAAAAAGATGATTCAAGGAGTTTAGCTGCAATAGCTGAATTTCTTGAGGAGCATGAAAAAGCTGATGCTCAATTAAAAGAGATGATTGATATTATTGATTTGGAAGAAAGAGAAATAAAAGGAGGATACCAGGTTGATGAACCTGTGATAAAAGACAGTCTAATGAAGGTGGAAACCTCAGTTGAGGAGATGGTGGAAAAGGCACAAACCGATGACTTAATGATCAATGCCATATTTCTAATCAATCACGGTTAGGATGCTGATGAAGTATTTGGGATGACTTATGAGCTAATGGTAGAAGAAGTAAGAAAAGCGAATCAACTTCTTGACCCAACTCATATGACTGAATATGAGAGACAATCAGTCAAATCTCCCGTCATATTCACCACCCCAATCACCAGATAGTCTGAAGCTTCTCAAGCTCCATATCCTGATCCCTATAACATGACTGACAGGGAAATGTAGAATTACCTTTCAAAACAAGGATACACAAAGAGAAGACTAGGAAATATGAAGACAAATTCTCTAATAGCTACAATCCTCCAGATGATTAATGAGAGGAAAGATAGACTGAAGAAGTTGGAAGAGGAGGTTGTAGGGAGAAAACCCAGATCTAGACTTACTGCTCCAGATATCCAGCTCACTAATAAAGGCCATGATGTCTTGGCACCCATTCTTAACAGGAATCCTGAATAGTTCATTGAACCCACTCAAATAAAGCTTCAAAAGGGATTGACCGCTTCAGAGATGATCTAGGGTGTGTCTGCTCTAGAAGGAAAGATTGATGTGAAGATTATCGCCTGGAAGTATGATAGTGACTGGAACATGTTCATGATCAAAAGGATCTCAGGGTTTGTGAATTTTTTTAGAAAGTACTCTGCTCTTATGAACTCCCTACAAATTTATGATCTCAAAGAACTTGCTGATCTTGAGCTCATCAATTATCAGGCTATGTACAGGGGATATGAGTTTGAAGAGATTCTAAAGATCTTCGAAATAACCAAGAACTTTAACTCATTAAAAGTCGTTTGCTTGAGGAAAGACAAAACTTTCCAAAATCCCCTGGACAAGAAGAGAAAAGCAAAAAGGACTAAAGAGTTGGTATTTCCCGAGGTGAATATAAAAGCAACTGAATCTCTGAAAAGGGAAAGATGGTGGCTGGCATCCATTCTTACATGCCAATCTAAAATGTGTATTATAATGAAAAGACATATGAGATGGTGATTGAAAGGAAGTGGGGAGGCAAAGAGGGGGCTTAAATCCATCAATTCAGTGGATATGAAGTGAGACTTCATGATGAATCTTACATCCACTGCATCTTTTAAGACACTTTAGGGAAATCAACAACAAGCTTGGGGAGGCAGACATGTACTTCTTTCTGAAGTGCATCAAAATTCTGAAGATGGCTTATGACTGGATTAAGCACAAGAGAGAGTAGAGAAAGAAGAAGAAGACTCCACTTAACCTAGGAAGCATTATAAAGCTAGAGGTTGATACTAATGGATATCTCCTCATTCATAGAGATCAGTTATCCACTGTTGGTGTGTGGGAACCCGTATCTCTAAGGAAGATGCCAATTGAAGCAATTCATGCCATGAGCCAGATGACAATTTATGTACTGAGTAGAGACAGGATAAAAGAGTATAGAGATTTTTCCAACATGATCAAGGCCATCCTAAATCCAGCTCTTCCAGACCTAGGTACAGCTCCACTATCACCACTCCAAGCACCTTCAGAAGACCTAATAGAATCTTCACAACCTCATCCACCGTCAAACCCTTGAAGTTCTAGCATGCATTTCGACGTAAATTTCAACCATAAACATTCAAATCAACCACACAATGATCCGTCCACAATCTATCATGTTTTCATGCTACATTATACCCCAACTTACTGTTCTAAACTATCCGTAACAAAACAACTTATTGCGTGTCAAAGATCATGTCTTATTTCATCATATTTCGCAAGATATGAACCAATACATGCATATATATATATATATATATATATATATATATATATATATAT
>BJCO01466392.1:0-11171 GCA_018326465.1 Flaveria floridana
TTGGTGAGATTTCCATAGTTTTCAATACATAAGTATATAAAAGATGGCAATTCATGTTATAAATTAGTGAACAAAGTAATTAGGGATGTAATGAACAGACGCACAATCAAACCTTGACAGTTTACAAGTTTTCCATGTTTACAAGTTTATACGATTAGCTAAGTGTACTTGGATTAACCAAACAGGCTTGTCAGGCCCATAGATCTATGACGTCACTAGGCTAGCAATAGTTAATGATTGAACATATAATCGTCAATACATGGTAATTACTAAGATCAACTAACCACAACATACAAGTGAATTGCCATAAGTTTACAAGTATCAAACAGGTTTACAAGTGCAATGATTATAAGTAACATGTCTCACCCCAAAGTGTAAAAATATGAAAAGGGGGTATAGAAATACTCACTTGGCAGATAAGTATATATTTGATGATTAATAAGTATAATGATAAGCATCGTTCCAAAGTAAACCGTCACAAGGCACCTAGTTATACATATATATTTACAAGATTAAAGTTTAATTATATAAGTTTAATGTTTGATGAGAACTAGGGTTTCAATTTGGTATTTGGGGTTATTAAATAATTATGTTTTAACAATATAGAACCAATTATATATTTATTTTTTAACACCAAAGGGGTGTTGTTATATTTTATATAAAGTTTTATGTAAAAATAAAGCACTTATAAAAATTTTGTATATATTTTATATGAAGTTTTATGTAAAAATATAGCACTTATAATAATTTTGTATATATATATAGATTAAATAAAGTCTAATAACCACATTTTAAACAATAGTTTAAAGGCAACGTTCAGAATGATCATATTTGTGGAACGAAGTATTAGTTAAAGTATAAAAATAATCTATTTATACTATTTTTAGAATTTTTGATAAAAGTCTAAAAATATTTCTTTTTAAGAAATTAATTTACAGAAACTAACAAAAAGTATTTTAAAATAATCAGCTTTTATAAAATGGCTTTTTATAATTTTTTAAAATTTTAAAGTTAAAGTTAAAGGCCAAACAGCCTCAAAAATAAAACTTGAGGTCCCTCAGATTCGAACAGGGGACCTCCTGTTTAGGAGACATGCGTTTTACCAGTGAACCAAGGGCAGTTGCCGTGCTAAGACGCGATTTTAAAACCTTAAAAACATACCATACGGGAAACCCCCAAATCCAAGAACCCTAGATTGTTCTTGATTCAAATTGAACATCAATTCGATGTTGTTAACCAAATTAACCATGGGGCTTTTGTTCTCCATGCTTAAATGCACATAACAACATATTTAACTTACTTGATTATGATCGAATTGAAGGTTTCAGGTTCGACCAAGACTCGCGACTTGTTCTTGATTCAACCGTGGAGTGTGTGTGTTTTGTATCAAATTGAAGGTTCAGATAGTTTGGGAACCCAATTTGAGTGAAAGCCCCCTAATTTATAGACTTGATTCGTTCGATTGAATACCCAACGGCTACGTCCTTTGAGTCGGGAGTTTCGGTTAGGATTGATTAGTTTTAATGTAGTTTCAGGTGAAATTAATCACCCCATTACGTTAGACTTGATTAACCAATCATTTATGACCAATTAATTTGATGATTACTGAGTTTAAAGTGTAGAATCGGTTATAGCTTCGAGCGGTTTTGGTCTCGGGTTTAATGGTCTCCATTTGTTACTTGAAATCCGAATTAACTTGTTCCTTCAAGTTTAATATGTGACCACGAACGTTTTGGTGTATTTTGGGGTAATAAAAGAAGCTTAAACGGGGTTTCGGGAGTTGGCCGGAGCCGCGGCCGGAGATGGCCGGCTCCCTGCCGGAAATACGGGGGAAAGAGTCCCTGTGGTTTATACTTTATTATTTTATGCACAAAACATTCATTTGAAGTTTTAAAAATGACAACTAACCCCCTAACTTACTTATTTCAAGTTTTTAAACATTTCTAAGAATAAAAAATTTGTATAAATTAATATTATTATTAGTAGTATTACTATTATTTTAATTATTATTATTAGTATTATTATTATTATAACTTAGGATTATTATTATTACTATTATTATTATTATTATTATTATTATTATTATTATTGTTATTATTGTTATTATTGTTATTATTATTATACAATTTAATATTTTAATTACTAACTTTTATAATTTAAATGATAACTAAGAAATAAGTATGGATAACCCAAAAGTTTCATAAATGACAACAATAGCCCTTACAATAATTTAACGAAATTAACTCTTAGTTAACCAATAATACAAGATGTTACAGGGGTGATAACAAGAGGACAAACCCATGACAAAAATATTTGTCTATACTCTTGTTTCTTGTTCAAAATAGAGCCAAGAAAGTTGATGAGGCTTTGAATGATGAAAGTTGGGTTGAAGCAATGCAAGAGGAGCTGCTTCAATTCATAAGGCAAATTGTTTGGAGTCCATGTCCTCTTCCATAAGGGAAAACTATCATAGAAACCAAATAGGTGTTTAGGAATAAGAAATATCACAGAGGACTTGTCATCAAGAACAAGGCAATACTGGTTGTTCAAAGATACACACAATAAGAAGGAATTGATTACACTGATGTTTTTACTCCAGTAGCAAGACTTGAAGCTGTTAGGATATTCCTGGTGTTTGTTGCATCCATTGACTTCAAGGTCTACCAACTTGATGTCAAGTGTGTATTTTTATATGGGATGATTGATAAAGAAGTGTATGTCAAACAGCCACCTGGCTTTACAACCCAGATCATCCTGATTATTTCTGCAAGCTTGATAAAGCTCTTTATGGGCTGCACCAAGCTTCAAGAAAGTGGTATGAGACACTATCTCAGTATCTCTTTCAGCATGGCTATAAGAGGGGTACTATTGATAAAACTCTCTTCATCAAAGGAACATGGAATGACTTAATGCTGGTTCATGTATATGTAGATGACAGTATCTTTGGGTCAACTAATCCAAAGCGCTTCAAAGACTTTAAGAAGCTGATGATGAATAGATTTGAAATGATTGCCATGGTAGAACTCAATTTCTTTCTAGGAATTCAAGTGAAGCAAGTTGACAATGACATCTTCATAAGTCAGTCAACGTATGTACAGGACATACTTATAAGATTAAACATGACTGAATGTAAGATTACAAAGACACCTATAGCCAGAAACCACTCTTTTGGACCTGATCTTGAGGGGGAGTGTGTAGATGAACATTTTTACAGGGCTATGATTGGGTCTCTCATGTATCTTACAGCCAACAGGCCTGATATTATGTTTGCTACATGCATATGTGCTAGATATCAAGCTAACCCCAAGATGTCACACCTGGTTGCTGTCAAAAGGATTCTTAGATATCTCGAGGGTGCTCCTAAGCTAAGCCTTTGGTATCCAAAGAATTCTAATTTTAATATGTATGCTTACACAGATAGTGACTATGGTGGCTACAACATGACTGCAAAGTCCATATCTGGGGGATGCCAATTCCTTGGTGGAAGGATAGTCTCGTGGCAATGTAAGAAACAATCCTGTGTATTTGCATCAACCGCTAAAGCTGAATACATTGCTACTACATGTTGCTGTGCTCAAGTACTTTGGATTCAGAATTAGATGCTAGGCTATGGATACAACTTCAAAGAGACTCGCATCCACATAGACAACAACAGTGCTATCTCTATCACAAAGAATCCTGTGCAGCACTCAAGGACAAAGCATATTAATATCAGTTATTATCTAATTAGAGATAATCATGAAAAAGGATTGATAAAACTAATCAAGGTTAGTACAAATGAACAATATACTGATCTGTTCACAAAGGCTTTTGATGAACAGAGATTTAAATATTTTATATCAGCTATTGGGATGATTAACTTTGAATAGATTTTCTTAAAACTTAATATATATTATTTCTAAAAGAAATTGTGTGTCCTAAGTTGTCTACCGGAGTCAAAATTTGGCTTCGGAAGTTTTTCACAAACTTTCGAAGACAAATAACCTTTGGAAGATTTTCAACTTCGAAGAAAACTACCTTTTTGGGAACTTTCTAAGAGGTGGGACCGACATTCGGATTTCAAAGTTTATCCTTTTATATTAACTTTGTCTCAAGTCCATTTCATATAAATATACCCAATGGTTCCTCCTCTTTCACTATCTTCTTCATCTGCAAATTCTCTAAACCTAAATTCCCACTCACGGCCTTTGTTCTTACCTTTCTTCATCTCAAAGCTACCATAAATGGCCAACCTTGACCGCAGAAACCAAACAGATTTATCCATGTAGCTTTATAGGCAACACAACCAGGATGCTCTGTTAAACTCTGAGAAAGATCTAAGTTTTTCAGAGGTTTGTCGTTTTCTTTATTTGTCTCGCTACTTCACCTCCCTCACCATTGATCCTCCACTCTATGAGGAGCAACTGTTTGACTTCTGGAGGACCTGCTAAGAGGTTATCATGGACGGGAAGAAGACATTGTCTACCACAGTGAAGGGGAGGACAATCTTTATCACTCCAGCTTCAATCAACTCTCATCTACAACTGAATGATGTAGAAGGTGAATTATCCTTCCTAAAATCTGTTATAAACTAATCCTTTGAGCAGATATGAAGGTGACTTCTCAATTAGTACCTTCAAGAAAGGAAATGTCTCTCCTCAATCAAAATACCTCCTCCATGTTATTATCCACAGTTTGTCTAACAAACATGGAGGTTGGGACCAAATTCCTAAAGACCTCTCTTTCAGTCTATTAGACGATTCATGAGGTCAAGTTCAGGTATTCAAAATTTATGTACAATAATTTGCTTGCAAACTTTGACTTCTTAGAATATTATATGTTCCCTAGATATGTCCAGCACATTCTCAACTATAAATTGGGCTTACAGTTGAGGGGAACAGGTAATGTTCTAAAACTGGGACAGATGAAGCCCGACATCTTCAAGACTATGAGAAAGCAAACTCTTGGCTTCTCAGCGGTAGAAACAACCCTAGTCCTAAAAATATTAGAGCTCATTGCTCAAGGTGACAACCTAGCAGCACCAGCTACCACACCTTACACTTCAAGACAACCCACACAGCCACAAATAACCATCACTTACCAAAGAAAATCTAAACGAACCCCTGCTCAGGTTATTCAACCTGTACAGGCCCCCATATCACCACCCATACCGGAAGAAGTGGATACCAAAGCTCCCACTTCTCCTGAGGAGCAAACAACTCCCATCTATCAAATGTTCAATCATGAGGTTCATCATGCTCAGACTGAAGAGCTCATCACCCGAGAAGCCTTAAGCCTTCACTCAGAGTCTCAACACTCTAGTGAACAACCTTCAGGGGAAAGCTACTATCCCCAGCCTCTAGATTTAAACCAGTCAATTCCCAGCCTAGACTTCTATGATGATGATATGTCACTCAATGAGTATCATGAGTCTCTATCCTCTTTCCCTGCTCAATAAGAGATGAGTACTCCTGTGTCACCCATATCTAGCCCACATCATCCACCCCCACTGAGGTGGATCTTCCTGAACCTGTTAAGGAGATCCATATGGAAGAGGCTCTCACTTCTACAGGTGATTACATCATTAAGACCTCAACCATGGAAATCCATCCCATTGACACTTCAACTGAAGTTGTCAGTGAGCAGGGGAAAACCAGCAGCCAAGAACAACAAGCTAGTGATGAGGAAGAAGACTTAGGTCCAATTCTCTCATCCCCTAGTGATTCTTCTACTGAAGATGAGGGGAATCGCAGACTAAAGGTGCACAAACTGATAAAAATATACACCTATTTAGTCTCTAAGGCCAGTCACTTAGAATCTCAAGTGACTACCTTGTAAAGAAGGGTCAATAATCAGCAACTTGAGATTTCTGATCTCAAGGAACAACTAGCTATGAGACCCTTTAGGAGAACTTATCCAGGAACACAAGAACCTGAGGATGTGACAGCTTTAACCTCCAGCTCACCTATGTAAGAGGGTGATGCTACCAAAAAGGGGGAGGAAGTTGTATAATCACAGAACCTGGGAGTTCTTCTCAGAGTATGGACATTGAGGAATCACTAACCTTACTTGCAATTGTTCATACTGATAGGGACTCTTTTATACAAAGTCTGTTTGAGGAGGGAATACCAAGGGCAATATCAACCGCACCATATGGAGCTGAAAATGAAATTCTAGGGTGGAGGTAGATCCTGATAGAAGAGCCCTAATGCTGCATAGATTTTATTGGAAGCAAGAGGTCTTTAATTTTCAAACCTTGAACTTCTATGACAATCTTTCTCTAGTCAATATGCCACTAGCCAACCCAACTCAACATAGTAAGGCTGACAGATTAGCTGAGAGAATCCAAGATAGGATTGTTTAAGAGTTCAGATAAAGAAGAAGACCACTGCAAACAGGTGATGTCATTGGTCAACTGGATGTTAAGGTGGAACCCAAGATTAGCTTCAAAGAGGAAACCTTGACTGAAGGCCCAGTGACAGAACCTGTGAGCATTGTCACATAAATAACTACTTCAACATCCTTTACCCTCAGTGAAGCACCAATTGGTGAATGTGTTTCATAACCTCTCTCTAGCCAGAGCTTGACTGCTAAACCAAGCAATAAAGGCCAAAGCTCTCTCCACCCTGAGTCACCAAGTCCTATGAGTGACAAAGGGAAGAGGAAAATGACCTTTGAGGAGATTAAGGAGGAGGAAAAAGAGAGGAAGAGGAAGCTAAGGGGAGAGAGTTCAACTGGTTCCTTAGGCTTTATGGAAGCTGAAATCAGGACAGCCCCCAGGCCAAACACTCAAGATGATGAGTTGAGGGCTGCCAGACTGAACTATCTAGGAATCAGGAACTATAACATTGATGAACTCATCTCTCTTCCCTTAGAAGAGTTAAATGGACTGGCAAACTTAGAGCTGAGAAAGAAGAAGAAGGAGGCATATGATGCAGAATTGCTCCTCAAGGTTAAAGAAGAAAGAAGGCAAAAGAGGTTGTATAAACATGTTCTTACTCTTTCCCCAGTTCATGAAATTCTTGAAAGAGAGGCTATGGTAACTGAACAACCTTAGGTAGACAAGGTGGCTGACAGATAAAACATGATCAACTAGCTGACTGCTACTGGCCTTTATCAGGCATCTGCACTTCTTCCCCTCTCATATGAATATATTGAATTTGAGTATCTTAAGTAGCTGGAACAACAGTTCATCAATGAACAAAAGGCTGCTAAAAGAAAGATAATGGAAGAAGCTGCAAAGTTATGAGCCATAATCTAGAAGAGCCTAAAGAAATCTGCTGACAGACAAAGGATGATGAGCCTCTTGATGATGTATGGATTCTCCATAAGGAGGCTTGGTCAATGTCTCTATCCACTATGGATGAGCATATTAGAGTGATCAAGAAGAAGATTAGAAAGGGAGAGCTTGTGGACTTGCATTCTTCACCAAGCCAAGCTCCTCCTGAGATAGAGGTTAAGGTTGAACCAACACAAACAACAACACTTGGACCTTCAGTTGCATCTCAGCCGACCTCATCTTCTATTCCACAGCAGGGTTCTACTCATTCTTCTTTTGAACCTGTGAGGGAAGAGGACCCCTTTGAAAGAGGCACAACAGAACAACCTGGCAATCAAGACCAACCCTCTCAGTTAAACACTTCTAACAGGAAGAAAAGGATGGCCTTGAAGAGAGTATACAAGAAGACAAAGGCATCCACTTCCAGACCTCAGGATTAGTTAGAGCATCCTGAGAAAGTGCAACAAGAGGCTGCTCAACCAACTCCTACTCAAGCACAACCTCTTACAACTGGAAGACCCATCCTATCTTGCACCTTTGCTACTAATCCAGACAGATGGTATGTCATCAGTGATCAAGGTGGTTAAGATGTCTACTTCTGTACATGCCTTGATCTACCTCTACATGATCTCCATAACATGAGAATGTACTATGAGAGTCTGAAGGATCCTGACCAAATGATGAAGAAAGGAATGGTCTTGATCCTAATGAGGATTGTCAACTGATGACAACCTTCTCTATTTTGGTAGCATCAGCCTATGGGGAGTTTGTAAGGTTTAACATAAAGGTTGATGCAACCAAAGCAATCAAAGGCTTCCTTCATGCATGCACTCAGTACCAAGTAGAAGTTGCTCTGGAAGTTTTATACTTGGAGCAAGAATTACTCTAAGTATAAAATCTTTCAAAGCCAAAGTTGCTCCGGAAGCTTTACACTATACTCAGAAATATTCTAAGTGTAAAATCTTCCGAAGCCAGAGACCAAATATTCTGAAGCCAAAAGATGAAGTCTTTCGAAGCTTCAAAGACAAAGTCTTCTGAAGCCAAATGAAGTGAAGACTGATTTCTTTCGAAGATAGAGGAGAACATGCTTTTCTCGGATGTACTTTTGCATAAAGCTGACACACTTTCTGTTGCAACTCTGAAGACTCAACAACTTGCATGCGTTGGTGAAAAGGTCCATGCTTTTGCAACTCTACATTGAGGTCTTGAATCTGTAACTTTCTACTTTATGTACTTTTATCCTTTTTGTAATATATTAGGATATGAGCTACGACATGTCATAGTCACTAGTCAAAATGCAATCTGCCTTTTGACTCTATATTGATTTTGTTGTCTTTCAATGTTCCAACTGGCTTTCCAAGTATAGCCGATTGTAGGATGTAGTATAAAGTATCTCAGGGTCTTGTATTGTAAATAGGAACTTATGCATTGTAACTCTTGTAAAAGAACTTGAGATTAATATACAACATTCTTGAAAACCATATATATTGTTCTTGAGTTCTTTCTCACTATTACTTGTGTTCTTTGCATCTTGTTCTTAAATCCAGTTCCCTATTTGAACTGTTAAAGTGTTCTAACACTCTCCTTATTGTGAGACTGATTGTATTGACCATCTCTTAACCGGTCCTGTAGGACGTCTGAGAAATTACCCATGCTCGTAACATGATGAATGAACCGTGGAATAGGTTTTTGCGCTATTACGTGTTGGGGGGTTGTGTCACGTAAGTTTTCTGTAGCAAATTTGGTGTTTTTGTGGGTTTATACACATTTCATGAGACTTATCAACCTGATTTTTTAATGCTATTATGTAATTTCCTGAAGATATTAGAGGAGGCTTGACTTTTCACTATTATTGTTGAACCAAGTTGAAAAGGATATTCAGTGTGATGAGGAACTTGACATGTTCAAAAAGACTTACTAGAAATAAGAAAATCCCATAATGAAAAGGAATTGGTTAGAAAGTTTAAAAGCCATAAGGGATCCTAATAGCATAAATATTAATGAGCCTACAGTGCAAAAACACTCGTGAAAGACTAACAGTAAAATCTCAAAAACAAAACAAACTCTTCTCCTGCTCAACCTACGCTATGTCGTAGCTACACGACCAGAGATGATTTTATCGACTATGATTTCATGGAGTCAAACCCCCTCCCCCCGATACACAGTTCATACACAGATAACAACTCAATCATCTTTATATCACCACCCTTTACTAACATAAATTTCAACAATTTTCTATTCATACATTACACATATATAGAACATAAATAGTGATGGTAACTGTGAGTTTCATGAGGTTTCTTTTCCTTGGAATTCGATGAGAAATATTAGCTAAACATGAGGTATGAGATATTAAACGAGTTACATAACAATTTTAATTTATACAAAATTGTTTCTCTGACTCATATGATTACACAGAACATGCTTTATCATGGCAACAACTGAGTTCGGCTTCTAATCAACATTGGATGCTCATGCCTTACACATGAATTTTGATCGCCAACATATTTAATGTAATTCTTTAATTCGTATCCCTCAATGATTACTGACTTTCTGCTCTGGAAAAGTCCACACGAACTCATGTACCACAAATTGATTACTATTGCACATGTGCATGTATACCACTACGTCTCTATGCGCATAGAGAATGAATGCTTGATGCCTCTAATAGCGCCATTGTCGTATATTTATAGAAATAATAATACGGCTTGCTGGGAAAGAATGAATCATGAGAGAATTCAAAAATTTCATCAATATCTACTTGAAAATAAAACTGTTAGTCGCTTCAATCCATATTAGTCTCATTTGTTTTTTTTAAGTATTCGTATTTATAAAAACTAAAAATTTATTTATTTATGTTTTTATTGATTTATTTATCTATTTCATTTTCAATAATATAAATCAAATATGTTAAGTTATATAATTATATATATATAATATTTAAATTATATTATAACATATAATACAAACTATATAAATAAATATTAAATATGTTAAGTTACATAATATATACATATATAATTATATATTTAAATAATATAATATATAATATAAATTACATAATAAACATATATAATAAAATATATAAAAAGGTTCAAATACAAAGTATATTTTTGCTACAAAGTGTGAGAAGACACAATGAGTCAAAAAAAGATATAAAAGAAATTATATCTCACAATCTAAATCGAATTTCAAAAAAGTAATTCGGAGCTTTTGTTCCCCTAGTCGTCCTCACTAAGAAAAAAATAAACAAAAAATTTTAAAAAAAATAAAAAATTAACGTTTTTTTATTGTGTCATTTATGAAAGACACAATGACTTCATTGTGTCATTATAAAAGACACAATAACGTCATTGTGTCAATATAAAAGACACAATAACGTCATTGTGTCATATAAATACACAATAAAATTTTTATTTATTTTTTTATTTTTTCCTTAAAGAGGACAACGAGATGAACAAAGGCTCCGAAGTGCTTTTTTAAAATTCGATTTAGATTATGAGATATAAATTTTTTTGTGACTTTTTTAGTCTTATTATGTCTTCTCACACTTTGTAGCAAAAATACACTTTATAGAATAACCTCACCCTAATCTTACATAAAAGTCTGCAAAAGCAAAAGTATAAAAGGGGTAAACAACTGTTTATGCTGGGTCAAACCGGTCGTATGTTTTTGCTATCCATATGACTGATACACAGGCCATAAACGGTCGTTTATGGGGCTCTAAAATAGGGTTGTTCAAAGGACTCACCACTCACTCGCCGCTTGTTCGAAATTTGCTTGAAAAATACTCGTTCGAACTTCTTCTCGGTTGTAAACGAGCCCATCAGTTCGGATCGGTTTGTTAATGAGCCAAGCACGAGCAATGGTGAAGCTTCTTTGGGGTCAACCCCCCCCCCCCCCCCCCCCCTCC
>BJCO01466396.1:0-16833 GCA_018326465.1 Flaveria floridana
TTGTAAGAAACATATCTACAGATTAACAATAATGTTCATCCGTAGATGTTTCTTACACTTGGTCAATATCAGGAATCCGTCCAAGTATATTGTTTCCCCCTGCCAAGTCACAAATCAACACACATATATATGGGGTTAACCTATAAATTCAAAGCACACATATATATATATATATATTGACTGTTACAAGTGTTAATTACAAGACTTGATTCAAGTACTAAGCCTATACAAAAATGATCTAGCCCTATACAATCTAGATCGAACAGTAACAATGATGCAGGAGGTCAAAGTTTAGAATTATGACCTCGGGGTCGGTTGTTACAAAAACTTTTAAACTTCATGGTTTATTTTAAAGTTTCATGCAGAGTCGTTCAGAGTAACTAATGACTTCGATCCTAGTTTGTTCACATGCCTCGTGGTAGAATCCCCCACGTGGATTTTTAGGGTATGACAGATTGGTATCAGAGCCATTAGGTTATAGTGAACTAGGTTGCATACACACGAGTCTATAGCCACACACAGTTAGTTAGCTACTCATTCCGTTATCCCTTACTGTATACTCATTGGCATGCGCATCACCTACATTGTATTATGACATCGTCATCATCCTCATCTCCAGTATGACATGCACTGGGAAAGGAACCTGAGTTTCTTACTTCTCCTTTATTTACCATGGGTTCTACTTCTCTATCCCTTTGCTTATGCATGGTATGTATCACCCGGGCGGGTCTGTGATTGATCGGGATATGTATGTTTTTATGAATTGGACATGATACCTGCAGGACTGCTTAGGGGAGGTCAATACAATCAGTCTCATAATAAGGAGAGTGTTGGAACACTTAACAGTTCAAATGGGGAACCGTATTTAAGAACAAGATGTAAAGAACACAAGCAAACAAGGAGACAAAACTCAATAACAATATATATGGTTTTCAAGAATGATGTATATTAATCTCAAGTTCTTTTACATGTGTTACAATGCATTAATAAGATACAAGACCATGGGATACTTTATACTACACTCTACAACCGGCTATACTTGGAAAGCCAGTTGGAACATTAAAAGACAACAAAATCAATGTTGAGTCAAAAGATAGATTGCCTTTTGACTATTGACTGTGACATGCCATAGCTCATATCCTAATATATTACAAAAAAGGATAAAAGTACATAAAGTAGAAAGTTACAATCTTAAGACCTCAATTTACAGTTGCTAAAGCATAGACCTTTTCACCAACTTAAGCAAGTTGGTGAAACATCAGAGTTGCAGTGGAAAGTGGGTCAGCTTTATGCAAAAGTACATCCAAGGAAAGCATATTCTCCTATGTCTTTGGAAGAAATCAGTCTTCACTTTAAAAGACTTTGTCCTTGAAGCTTTAGAAGACTTCATGTTTTGGCTTTGGAATATTTCATCTTTGGCTTTAGAAGATTTTACACTTAGAATATTTTCTATGCAGAGTGTAAAACTTCTAAAACAACTTCTACCTTGTACTAAGTGCATGCATGCAGAAAGCCTTTGGTTGCATCAGCCTTCTTATATAACCTTACAAACTCCCCCTAGGCTGATGCTACCAAAATAGAGAAGATTGTTTAGCAATTGACAGTCCTCATTAGGATCAAGACCATTCCCTTCTTCATCAGGATCCTTCAGACTTTTATGATACCTACTCATGTCATGGAGATCATGTAGAGGTAGATCAAGCATGTGTTGCCAGAAGTATACATCTTAACAACCTTGATCTCTATGACATACCATCTGTCTGGATTAGAAGCAAAAGTCTAAGACAGGATGGGTCTTCCAGTTGCAAGAGGTTGTGCTTGAGTATGAGTTGGTTGAGCAACCTCTTGTTGCACTTCCTCAGGATGCTCTGACTCACCCTGAGGTCTAGAAGTCAATGCCTTTGACTTCTTAGATATTCTCTTCATGGCCATCCTTTTCTTCCTCTTTGTAGTATTTAACTGAGAGGACTGGTCTTGAGTACCAGGTTATTCTGTGGTGCCTTTCTCATTTAGGTCCTCTTCAATCATAGGTTCAGAAGAAGACGGAGCAGAACCCTAATGTGAAATAGTAGATGAGGTTGGCTGAGATGCAATTGAAGGTCCAGGTTGTGTTGTGTGAGTTGGTTCAACCTTAACCTCAACCTCCGGAGGAGCTTGGCTTGGTGGAGAATGCAAGTCCATAAGCTCTCGCTTTTTAATCTTCTACTTGATCACTCTAATGCGCTCATCCATAATGGATAGAGACATTGGACAAAGCCTCCTTCTGAAAAATCCATATAGCTTCAAGAAGCTCATCATCCTCTACCTGTCAACAGACTTCTTTTGACTCTTTTGGATGATGGCTCTTCACTTTGCATCTTCTTCCCTCATCTTTCTCTTAGCAGCCTTTTGTTCATTAATGAACTGTTGTTCCAGCTACTTAAGATATTCAAATTCAATATATTCATATGAGAGGGGAAGAAGTGCAGATGCTGATAGAGACTTATGGCACTGTGGTAGTTGATCATGTTTTTTCTATCAGCCTCCTTGTCTACCTGAGGTTGTTCAGTTACCATAACTTCTCTCTCAGGGATTTCATGAACTGGGGAAAGAGTAGGAGCATGTTTTGTACAACCGCTTTTGCCTTCTTTCTTCTTTAACTCCGAGGAGTAGTTCTACATCCTCTGCCTCCTTCTTCTCCTTTATCAGCTCTAAGTCTTCCAGTTCATTTAGCTCTTCTAAGGGAAGAGAGATGAATTCATCAATATTGTAGTTCCTAGTCCTAAATAGTTCAATTTGGCAGCCCTCAACTCATCATCTTGAGTGTTTAGCCTGGGGGCTGTCCTGATTGAAGCTTCCATAAAGCCTAAGGAACCATTTGAACTCTTTCCCTATAGCTTCATTTTCCTCTCTCTTTTCTCCTCCTCAATCCCCCAGTAGTCATTTTCCTCTTCCCTTTGTCAATCAGAGGCCTTGGTCACTTAGGGTGGAGAAAACTTTGGCCTTCATTGCCTGATTCAGCAGTCAAGCTCTGGCCAGAGAGAGGTTATGAAGCACCTTCACCAATTGGTGCCTTACTGATGATATAGGATGCTGAAGTGGTAGAAAATGTGACAATGCTCACAGGTTCAGTCATTGGGCCTTCAGTCAAGGTTTCCCCTTCGAAGCTAATCTTAGGGTCCACGTTAACATCAGGTTGACCAATGACATTGCCCCCTATTTGCATTTGTATTCTTCTTTGTCTTAGTTCTTCAATAATCCTGTCTTGAATTCTCTTAGTCATTATGTCAGCTTGCCTATGTTGAGTTGGGTTGACAAGTGGCATAATGACTAGAGAGAGACTGTCATAGTAGTTCAAGGTCTAAATGTTGAAGAGCTCTTGTTGTCCTTGAAATCTTTGCAGTATCAAGGCTCTTCTATCAGCATCATACCTCCACCCATATATTTCATTTGCAGCTCCATAGGGTAGGATGAAATTGTCCTTGGTATACCTCCTTAGATAGACTTTGTATAAGAGAATCCACACTAGTATGAACTTAAGGAGGTTGCAGAGTGTGGACAATTGCAAGTGAGGGTGGTGAATCCTCAAAGTCCATACTCTGAGAAGGACTCCCAGGTTTTGTGATTGTGATAACTTCCTGCCCCATTCTGGTAGCATCATCCACTTGTATAGATGAGCTGGAGGTTACGTCTATCACATCCTCAGGTTCTTATGTTCCTGGTTGAGTCCTCCTAAAGAGTCTCCTAGCTAGTTGTTCCTTGAGATTAGAAATCTCAAGTTGCTGATCATTGACCCTTGTTTGCAAGGTAGTCACTGAAGATTCTAAGTGACTGACCTTGGAGAGTAAATAAGTGCATGTTTTGGTCAGTTTTTGCACCTTTAGTCTGAGGTTTCCCTCATCTTAAATAGAAGAATCACTGGGGGATGAGAGAATTGGACCTAAGGCTTCTTCCTCATCACCAGCCTGTTGTTCTTGGTTGCTAGATTTCCCTTGCTCACTGGCATCTTTAGTTAAAGTGTCAATGGGCTAGGTTGCCATGGTTGAGGTATTAATGATGTAATCACTTGTATAAGTGAGAGCCTGTTCCATATGGATCTCCTTAACAGGTTTAGGAAGATCCACCTCAGGGGGGTGCATGATGTGGGCTAGATATGGGGGACACAGGAGTACTCACTTCTCTTTGAGCATGGAAAGAGAAGAGAGAATCATGATACTCACTGAGTGTGATATCTTCATCATCATAGAAGTCTAGGTTAGGAATTGGTTGGTTTAAATCTAGAGGTTGGGGATGGTAACTTTCCCTTGAAGGTTTTTTACTAGAGTGTTGAGACTCTGAGTGAAGGCTTTAGGCTTCTTGGGTTATGAGTTCTTCAGTCTGAGCATGAGGAACCTCATGAAGGATTATTAGTGAGATGGGAGTGGTTTGCTCCTCAGGAGAAGTGGGAGCTCTAGTTTCCACTTGCTCCTATATGAGTGGTGATATGGGGGACATGCACAAGTTCAGTTACTTGTGTAGGGGTTCGTTTGGATTTTTTCTCATAGATGATGGTTATTTATGGTTGTGTGGGTTATATGTAAGTGGATGGTGTGGGTTCAACACTAGCTGGTGCTGTTAGGTTATCATCTTAAGTAATGAGCTCTAACATTTTAGGACTAGGGCTGTTTCTATCATTGAGAAGCCCACAATAGGATTTCATATAGTCTTGAAGATGTCAGGATTCATCTGTCCAAATTTTAGAATATTACAAGTTCCCCTCAACTGTAAGCCCAGTTCATAGTTGAGAATGTGTTGGACATATCTAGGGAACATATAATATTCTAAGGAGTCCAAGTTTGCAAGTAAATTAGTGTACACAAATTGTGAATACCTGAACTTAACCCCATGAACCATTCCATGGATTATGAAAGAGAGGTCTTCTAGAATTTGGTCCCATCTTCTATGTTTGATAGACAATCTTTGGATAATAACATGGGGAAGGTACTTCTACTAAGAGGGAACCTTCCCTTTCCTGAATGTTTTGACTGAGAAGCCACCTTCATATCCCATCTACTCAAAGGAGTGGTTAACAACAGATTTTAGTAAGGACAATTCACCTTCTGTATCATCCAGCTGTAGATAAGAGTTTATGGAAGCAGGAGTGATGAAGATTGTCCTCCCCTGCACTGTGGCAGATAGTGCCTTCTCCCAATCCATGGTGACCTCTTGAAGGATCCTCCAAAAGTCCAAAAGTTGATCCTCATAGAGTGGAGGATCAATGGTAAGGGAGGTGAAGTAGTTAGATAGAGAGAGAAAGCAGCAAACCTCTGAGAATCTCGGATCTTTCTCAGAATTTAACAGAGGAACTTGATTGTGTTGCCTGTGAAGATGCATGGAAAAATCAGGTTGGTTTCTGCGGTCAAGTTGGCCATTTGAGTTAGCTTTGAGGTGAAGAAAGGGAAGAACAAAGACGGTGAGTGGGAATTTAGGTTTAGAGAATTTGTAGATGAAGAAGATAGTGAAAGAGGGGGAACTGTTAGGTATATTTATATGAAATGTAAAAGAATAAACTTTTAAGTCCGAATGTCGGTCCCACCTATGAGAAAGTGATCAAAAAGGTAGTTTTCTTGAGGTAGAAATTCTTCCGAAGGTAATTTATATTTGAAAAAACTTCTGCAGCCAAATTTTCACTTCGGAAGATGTTTCTTAGCTTTGTGAAAATTTGCTTCGGAAGGAAAAATTATTTGAAATATTTTTCTCTTCCTAGATATATTTGATTTCGGAAGATATTACAACTTGGAAGTTTTGTTCTTAATTATAATAAATCTTCCGAGACATAATTTCTTTCGAAAGAAATTTGTTCTTCAAATGCATACAAGTACTTAGAAGCATATTTTGGCTTCGGAAGAAATATCAACATTTCTTCCGAAGGTAAATTTCTTATAAGTAGCTATCTAGTTTGAAGACTTAAAATTCTTCAGAAGGCAATCTTAATGTTTTCCGAAAGAAAACTTATTTAAGATTTTTAAAATTCTACGAAATATTGTTTGAAAAAGATTTCTCCCAAGATAAACTGGGCTTAGATAGATGATTGTCTAGAAAAGTTAGGACACACAATTCCTTTTAGAAATAATATTGATTAAGTTTTAAGAAAATCTACTCAAGTTAATCATCCCAGTAGCTGAAACAAGATATTTAAATCTCTGTTCATCAAAAGCCTTTATGAACAGATCAGCTTATTGTTCATTTTTGTTAACGTTGACTAGTTTTATCAATCCTTTTTCATAATTATATCTAATTAGATGATACTTGATGATGATGTGTTTTGTCCTTGAGTGCCGCACAGGATTCTCTGTTATAGAGATAGCACTGTTGTTGTCTATGTGGATGGGAGTCTCTTTGAAGTTGTATCCATAGTCCAGCGTCTGATTCTGAATCCAAATCACTTGAGCACAGCAGCTAGCAGCAGCAATGTATTCAGCTTCAGCAGTTGATGCAGATATACAAGATTGTTTCTTGCATTGCCATGAGACTATCCTTCGACATCCCCCAGATGTGGACTTTGCAGTCATGTTGCAGCCACCATCACTATCTGTATAGGCATACATATTAAAGTCAGAATTCTTTAGATACCAAAGGCCTAGCTTAGGGGCACCTTTGAGATATCTAAGAATTCTCTTGACAACAACCACGTGTGACATCTTGGGTTTGGCTTGATATCTTGCACATAAGCATGTAGCAAACATAATATCAGGCCTGCTGGGTGTAAGATACATGAGAGACCCAATCATAGCCCTGTAAAGATGTTTATCTACACACCCCTCCTTAAGACCAGGTCCAAGGGAGTGGTTTCTGGCTACGAGCGTCTTTGCAACCTTACATCCAATCATGTTGAGTCTTGTATGTATGTCCTGTACATACTTTGACTGACTTATGAAGATGCCATTATGAACTTGCTTCACTTGAATTCTAGAAAGAAATTGAGTTCCCCCATAGCACTCATTTCAAATCTATTCTTCATCAGCTTCTCAAAATCTATGAAGAGCTTTGGATTAGTTGACCCAAATATAATATCATCTATGTATACTTGAACAAACATCAAGTCATTCCCTGTTCCTTTTATAAAGAGAGTTCCATCTATTGTACCCCTCTTGTAGCCATGCTGACAGAGATACTAAGATAGTGTCTCATACCACTTCCTTGGAGCTTGGTGCAACCCATAAAGTGCTTTATCAAGCTTGCAGACATAATAAGGATGATTTGGGTCTACAAAGCCAGGTGGTTGTTTGACATACACCTCTTCATCAATCACCCCATATAAAAATGCACACTTGACATCAAGTTGGTAGACCTTGAATTCCTTGGATGCAGCAAACGCCATGAATATCCTAACAGCTAAAAATTCTTGCTACAGGAGCAAAGACATCAGTGTAATCAATTTCTTCTTCTTATGTGTACCATTGAACAACCAGTCTTGCCTTGTTCTTGATGACAAGTCCTCTATCATCTTTCTTATTCCTTAACAGCCACTTGGTTCCTATGATAATCTTCCCTTAAGGAAGAGGACATAGGTTCCACACCTTTTGTCTCTTGAATTGAAGCAGCTACTCTTGCATTGCTTTAACCTAACTTCCATCCTTCATTTCCTCATCAACTTTCTTTGGCTCTATCTGTGATAAGAAGCAAGAGTATAGACAAACATTTTCTTCATGGTTTTGTCCTCTTGTTCTCACCCGTTGATTAACATCTCCAATGATGTTTATGGCAGGATATGACTTGTGTATCCTAAGTTGAGGGATCATAATAAGTTGATTTGACAAATCTAAATTTGTAAAGTTTAGATCTGGCAATGAAGTGTCTCCTACCACATCCGCACGCTTATCAAGAGAAGCTTGATCAAATGAGTGCGTGACATCATTGATGTTGTCTTCAATGGAGTGGTTTTCAGTATCAAGAAATTCTTGATCACTGTCACCACCACCATTTCCTCCTACATTTGAAGCTCCTTCATTTGAGTTTTGTGCCACTGAACTGGAATTTGTAGGCACCTTAGATGTATTAGCTTGATTTGTCGATGTTGTGCTGATAGGAACTCTAGTTGCAGAGTTAGTTACCATTGGAGCTGAATTAGTATTCTTGCTTGCTCTTCTCAGCTCAAATCTTGGGTCAAGATCTCCTGTTGATAAGTTATCTGTAGATCCTAAAACATTCTCACAAGATTTGTTAAAACAGTTGGTAACTAAGTCAAGATCAAATAGCCAGTCTGGACTAGAACCTTTCACACAGGAAGGGTTTTCATTGAAAATCATATTGGCTGATTGTGCAACTACTTTAGTTCTGAGATTGTATACTCTATAAGCCTTAGCTTAGGTAGAGTATCCAATAAATTGCCCATCATCTTATTTTTTAGCAAACTTGGCTACTTGATCATTCGTATTCAGGATGGTGCAGGGACATCCAAATGATTTGAGAAAACTAATAAAAGGTCTTCTTTTGTGCAACAGTTCATAACGAGTCTTACCATGAGTCTTGACTACTAAAACTCTGTTCTGCACATAGCAGGCAGTGTTAACTGCCTCTACCCAGATGGTGATGGGTTGTTTAGAGTTAGACAACATGGTTCTTGCAACTTCAATAAGTGTCCTGTTTCTCCTCTCAGCAACACCATTTTGCTGAGGAGTACTGGGAGCACTATATTGCTTGTAATACCCTTTTGTAAGGTTTTATGTAAAGGCTGATGCAATCAAAGCAACCAAAGGCTTCATGCATGCATGCACTTGGTACAAGGAAGAAGTTGCTTTGGAATATTTACAATATACTAAGAAAATACTCTAAGTGTAAAATCTTGCAAAGCCGAAGACCAAATCTTCCAAAGCCAAAAGATGAAGTCTTCCGAAGCTTCAAAGACAAAGACTTTCAAAGCCAAATGGAGTGAAAACTGACTTCTTCCAAAGACAGAGAATAAAATGCTTTTCTCGGATGTACTTTTGCATAAAGCTGACCTACTTTCCGCTGAAACTCCGAAGACTCACCAACTTGCATGAGTTTATGAAAAGGTCCATGCTTTTGCAATTATACATTCAGGTCTTGAGTATGTAACTTTCTACTTTATGTACTTATCCTTATTTTAATTTATTAAGATGTGAGCTATGGCATGTCATAGTCACTAGTCAAAAGGCAATCTGCCTTTTGACTATATATTGATTTTGTTGTCTTTTAATGTTCCAACTTGCTTTCCTAGTATAGCCAATTGTAGGATGTAGTATAAGTATCTCAGGGTCTTGTATTCTATTTAATTATGCATTGTAACTCTTGTAAAAGAACTTGAGATTAATCTACAACATTCTTGAATACCACATATATTGTTATTGAGCTCTGTCTCATTGTTACTTGTGTTCTTTGCATCTTGTTCTTAAATTCGGTTACCTATTTGAACTGTTAAGTATTCTAACACTCTCCTCATTATGAGACTGATTGTATTGACTATCCCTTAATCGATCCTGAAATTGGTATAAAAGCTTTACAGGCTTTTGTTTTTAAGATCTCACCATTTTAAATCTCCTCAGTTCTCATAATACACTTAACATCTCAAATGACAGCATCTAAGTCTGGTATGGAAGCTGGTACCATGGTAAAGTCCTTGCTGATCACTCCTAATGATTTTGATACTTGGTGTCTAAGAATTGAAGGATTCATCAAGTCACAAGACAGCAGGATGTGGGAGTCTATTACCAGAGGACCTTACATTCCATGTACCTCTTCAACTACTATTGGAGGTGGCATGATCCCAAAGGAAGTGACTGACTACTTTGAGTAAGATAGAAAAAGAATAAATGTAGATCAAAAAGCCATGACTTCCCTCTAACCCGCTCTTTCAAATGCCATCTACAGAAGCTTCAAGAAGTGCAAAACTGCTAAGCAGCTCTGGGACGCACTGAAGCTGATGTATGAAGGGTCTACTGAAGCCAAGAAAAACAAGAAAGACCTTCTAAAGCAGCAGTTTGAGAACTTCACCTTCAAAACAAGTGAAACTATGACTCAACAATACTTAAGGTATGTTAAGATTATGGACACTCTGGTGGATGTTGGAGTAAAACTGGAGAACAAGGATATTGTGAGAAAATTCATGTCCTTTCTTCCTAGACAATGGAAACACTACTGTGTAGTTAATAAGAGGACTAAAATCTCAAGACCCTCACTCTCACTGAGTTGTATGGCATACTCAGTGGTTACCAAATGGTGATAAGCATGCAAAATCCAACTGGTAACTCTAGCAATCAACAGAGTTCTGCCATGCCTGTGGTCGAAAGGGACTGTAGAGCGCCATAACACCATTTCATCTCTTACCCTGACAACTCACTAAAGGGCCCTTGCATCACCTTTCCAGAGACATTAAGGGAGAGTTACATCCAAGGAAGCCCATTCCAAAAGACAAGCTCATCATAACCCTTTATGTGTAATGATGAAAGTATAAGAAACTTTCTCTTCACCGTTGAAGATTTGGACTGTATCCACCTTAATGATCTAGAGTATATAGAAATGGTTCTATAAATGTCTCTCCTCACTCATAGAGCCAGGAAATTCTACAAGAGGACAGGGAGAAAGTTTCCTAGCAATGTATCCAGTGGAAAGTTTGGGCTGGACAAGAGCAAAGTAAAGTGTTACAACTGTAACCAAATGGGACACTTTGCTAGGGAGTGCAAGGCACCCAGGACAAATGGTGGTCAGGCACAAGCAAAGCCAAACTACACTGAGGGAGCTCCATATATTAAGAAGCCCAAGTAGCAAGCTGTAGTTGCTATGGAAGAAGGAGGCTTTGATTGGAGTTTTCAGGTAGAAGATGTGTCTCCAAACCAAGCACTGATGGCAGATCTTGATGAAGCTAAGGTATTGGAACATCTTTGTACTGCAGAGTACATTGCTAAAGTAAATAGATATAGGTCCTGTAACTTAGAGATGAGATCTGATCTTAAGTCCTTGAACATCTTAAAATCTGATTTCAAAAGAGCTAAAAATGAGTATAAGTTAAAAATACATGACTTAAAGAAAACCATTTCAACCTTTAAGCATGAGCATACCAACTACAGGACTCAAATCAAAGATCTCATCACTAAGTTAACTGAGTATCAGGCTGAGCTAGTGATCAAGAGAGCTCAATAGATCAAGGCCACCTTTAACTCTAAGCAGAAATAAGTTTTTATCTCTGCAGGTTTTGAAGTGGTAAATACTGAGGATGCAACTTTGAACTCTAGTACCAAGAGTTCAAGTTCATGTCCAACTCTTCCCTGTGAAGGAATGGTGGTTGATCAGTTGTGCAACACTGCTACACAGCACCTCCAAAAGCAAGGCTCACCCTAGGAAGCTTGCTATAACATCTGAAAGGATGAGGATAGAGATAGAAAGTGATCAAACTTAGTCTTCTATTCAGAAGACCCTTAGAAGAAAGCAAATTGACTAAATTATGTGTGGCCGTACTTCTCATCTTGATAAGGATTGCTTCTACAATCCTAAAAGTACTGTCAACATAACAAGGAAGTAGACTTCTGAGAGGAGCAAGAAGAAGAAAGCTTCGGAATAAATCTGTGTTTCTTTCAGAAGCTCCAAAATGAAAATGAAGACAAGTGAAAACTTTTCTTTGGAAGAAAATTTGGTCTTAGAAGAAAGGAATGCTTACGAAGCACTGAAGCTTGCTGCAGTGAAAGCAAGATCTTTTAAAGGGCCAGTCTCTAAAACTTCTGAAGTTGTAAAAACTTCCAAAGCTTTAAAGGTCAAGTCTAATCTTCCAAAGATGGTGTGGAAGATAGAAGAAGACCACGTGACTGAGAATTCTTCACTAATAACAGAAAATGATCCCCAAAGTCTCAGTATAGGATGAATTACTATTGTATTGTCTTCAGTTCATTTTAAAGAGCCCAAGACCACTAAGGCTTGTGTTTCCAAATATAACTAACTCTCTTTTATTGTGCAGGAACAACTAAAGACCAAGAAGAATGTATGGATTATTGATAGTGGCAGTTCCAGGCACATGACAGGTAATGGCTCTTTGCTTTAAACTTTTGAAAGAATTAATGGAGGGCCAGTTGCTTTTAGGGGAGATGCTGGGGGTTACATTATAGGAAGGGGCAGGGTCACAAAGGGTAAGCTCAGCATTGAAAAGGTAAACTTTGTTAAGGAGCTTGGTACAATTTACTGAGTGTATCATTATTTTGTGACTAGAGACATAACATGCTCTTCACTGAGCATGAGTGCATTGTTCTGAAGCCTGGGGTGGTCAATACTCAAGAGCATATCCTGCTTAAAGCACCTTGAAAAGGAACATATACAAGATGGATTTGTAGAAAACCTCCCCTTCACAAGAAGTTTCTTACTTTCTATCTAAGGCCAATAGTTATGAGTCTTTCCTTTGGCATAAAAGAAACGCCATGCAAACTTTAAGAACTTGAAAAAATTAATTAAAAAGGATTTGGTAACTGGAATACCAAAGAAAGAGTTTACAAGTGATGATCATTGTGTTGCATGCCTGAAAGGGAAACAACGCTTGGTGTCTCACATGCTAAAGGAAAATAACTCTATCACTACTCCCCTACACTTATTACACATGGATCTCTTTGGCCCTACCAGTGTAATGAGTCTAGGAAGGACCTCATACTTTTAGTGATCATAGATGATTTCATAAGATTCACTTGGGGTTTCTTCCTTAGAATTAAGGATGAGACTCTTGAGGTCTTGAAGAACTTCATTCTAAAAATTGAGAATTAAAATGATCACAAGGTCAAAATCATAAGATGTGATCAAGAAACTGAATTCAAGAACCAAATCCTTGAAATATTTTGTGAAGAAAAGGGTATTACAGGACAATACAGTGCTCCCAGGACTCATCAGTAAAACGGTGTGGCTGAGAGGAGAAACATGACACTTATGAACAGAGTTTTAGTAGTTAAGATTCAAAGTAAGACACCTTATGAACTTTGGCACAAAAGAAGACATTTCATTGGTTTTCTCAGATAATTTGGATGTCCCTGCACCATCTTGAATACCAAAGATCAAGTAGCCAAATTTTCTGAGAAATCAGACTATGGACACTTTATTGAATACTCTTCCCAAGCTAAGGTTTATAGAGTATATAGTCTCAGAACAAGAGTAGTTGAAGAATCAGCCAATGTGATCTTCAATGAACATACTCCCTGTGTGAAAGATTTTGGTTCTGATTGGCTATTTGATCTTGATTTAGTTACCAATTATTTTAACAAATCTGTTGATAACGTTTCAGGATCTACAGGTAATATATCAATAGAAGATCCTGAACCAAGATTTGAGCTGTAAAGACCAAGTAAGAATACTACTTCTGCTCTAATTCTAACTAACCCTGCAAGTGAAGTTCCTATCAGCACAACAGTGACAAATCAAGCTGATACATCTGAAGTGCCTGAAAATTCTAGCTCAGAGGCATAAAACACAAATGAAGGAACTTCAAATGTAGGAGGACATGGTAGTGGTGATAGTGATTAAAAATTTCTTGATGCTGACAACCACTCCATTAAAGACAACATCAATGATGTCACACACTCATTGGATCAAGCTTCTCTTGATAAGTGTGCTGATGTGGTGAGAGACACTACATTTCCAGATCTAAACTTCTCAAATTCAGATCTATCTAATCAACTTGCTGTAATCCCTCAACTCAGGATCCACATGTCATACCCCACCGCAAGCATCATTGTCGATGATGACAAGGGTGTGAGAACAAGAGGACAAACCTATGACAAAAATGTTTGTCTATATTATTGTTTCCTATCCCAGATAGAGCCAAAGAAAGTTGATGAGGCTTTGAAGGATGGAAGTTAGATTGAAGGAATGCAAGAGAAGCTGCTTTAATTCAAAAGAAAAATGGTTTGGAGCCTGTGCCCTATTCCTAAAAGGAAGACTATCATAGGAACCAAATGGGTGTTTAGGAATAAGAAAGATGATAGAGGACTTGTCATCAAGAACAAGGAAAGACTAGTTGTTCAAGGGTACACACAAGAAGAAGGAATTGATTACACTGATGTTTTTGCTCCAGTAGCAAGACTTGAAGCTGTTAGGATATTCCTGGCGTTTGCTACATCCAAGGACTTTAAGGTCTACCAACTTGATATCAAGTGTGCATTTTTATATGGGGTGATTGTTGAAGAGGTGTATGTCAAACAACCACCTGGCTTTGTAGGCCCAGATCATCTTGAGTATGTCTGAAAGCTTGATAAAGCTCTTTATAGGCTGCATCAAGCTCCAAGGAAGTGTTATGAGACACTATCTCACTATCTTTGTCAGCACGGCTATAAGAAGGGTACTATAGATAGAACTCTCTTCATCAATGGAACGGAAATGACTTGATGCTGGTTCAAGTATATGTAGATGTCATTATCTCAGTATTGTTGAGAAGTTGATGAATAATAGATTTGAAATGAGTGCCATGGGGGAACCCAATTTCTTTCTAGGAATTCAAGTGAAGCAAGTAGACAATGGCATCTTCATAAGCCAGTCAAAGTATGTACAGGACATACTTACAAGATTCAACATGACTGAATGTAAGGTTGCAAAGACACCCATAGCAAGAAACCACTCCCTTGGACCTTATCTTGAGGGGAGTGTGTAGATAAACATCTTTACAGGGATATAACTGGGTCTCTCATGTATCTTACAGCTATCAGGCCTGAAATCATGTTTGCCTCATGCATATGTGCAAGATATCAAGCTAACCCCAAGATGTCACACCTTGATACTGTCAAAAGAATTCTTAGATATCTCAAAGGTGCCCCTAAGCTAGGTCTTTGGTATCCAAAGAATTCTGAATTTAATCTATATGCCTATACAGATAGTGACTATGGTGGCTACAACATGACTGCAAAGTCCACATCTGGGGGATGTCAATTCTGTGGTGGAAGGATAGTCTCATGTGTAACACCCGGAAATTTTATCATTTAAAGAGAAAGAAAAGAAACAAGAGAAAACATATGCATATTTTGTTTTAAGTAAAAAGCAGCCAAAGTGAAGGGGGCTAAGTGTAAAAAGGACAAAGTCAGATATTAAAATATTTAAAAAGTACATCAACCTACTTTTTGGTCTACAAAAAGGAAGAAGAAGAAGAAGAAGAAAGAGCAGATTTCGAGTTCTAGAGAGAGAAAACTACAAAAATTCGGCCAAGGTAAGCCAATTTAGCATAATTGGGTTCGGTTTTGACGTGTTTTGACCATGTAACCGAATTGTACATGTTCTTATGTGTCTATATGCATTCGGGTATGTGTTCTTGGTGTCTAGGTGTTAGAAACATCAAGATTTCGTGACTTTGAGAGAGTTGTGCTTGGAAGCTGCAAAAGGTGAGTTTCTAGACCCCGGTTTTACATGTTTTTAAACTTCTTTGGGGCTGAAAATGCGTGTAAAAGTATCTTATAAATTCTATATATGTACCCGTATGCACGAATGTATGAATGTTAGTGTTTTACGATTGTTTAGGTTATACTGATGCTTAGAAGGGTAAAAATAAGTTATGAACATGTTGAGATTGTGATTGGGATTGAAAATATGTTAGAAACATATGAAATGGTGTTCATGCGCCCAAACAGGGCCCATGCGTCTGAAAAATAGGCTTAAAAGTCTAAGTATGAGATGATGCTCCCAAACAGTAGCTCATGCGCCTAGAATTGCCTTAGAAATTTCTAAGTGAAAGTACATGTGCCTGAACAGTAGTTCATACGCCTAAGGGTTGGCTGAAACGCCTAAGTATAGGGTCATGCGCCCAAATAGTTCCTATGTGCCTGAAAGGCTCATGCGCCTAAGTAAGAAATGGTTAAGTATAGCTTCATGCGCCTGCATAGTTGAGAAACGCCCGAACAGGGTTGATGCACCCAAATAGTTCCCATGCGGCTAACACTTAGAAATTTTTCTAAAATTTGAGGAAAAAAAACAGAATTTTAGGGTTTGACCCTAGTTTAACTTGTGGGCTGTTTTGGACTATTCTAAGCATGAATAAGGGAGGGTTTATGAATAGTATATGCATGATGTTATGATGAATGTATGATATGCATATGTATATGAGTTGTTATCTTTTATTAGTTTTCAAAACGTATCTATATTATGATATAATATACATTAAGTATTATGTTATTACTTTACGTAGTATGATGAACGTGTGAATGAACGTAAAGTATAACGTAATGAAGAGAAAGATAACAAAGATGAAAAGTGAAACGTAATGAAAGAAAGAAAAGGCTTTCAAGTAGATTTAAAGGAGGATTACAACTCTTTATGAGTTGTTAGCTCAACTGTGTGTTTTATAACGTGCGATTTTAATCCATGAGGGTTCACACATAGGGGATGAGTCTAGGTGACTGCACCCATAGTACAAAATGGGATCCTTATCATTTGACCCCAGACTTTGTGCCAAGATATGATACGGCTTTGTGCCAGTTAGTAATGTTGGTACACATGTCCCTAGTTCTAGTTCTAGTGTGCTTAAATATAAATGACTTTCATTTCGTTACATTGATGTAATGTTTTGATATATGTAATGAAAACTCTTTGTTGAATGTTCATTGATTATTGAATGTTATATCTATTTATATTATTGTGTATTACAAGCTTACATGAACATGTTATATGGGTTTACAGTTGTTAGACATAGTTCTGTATCGTTAAAGGTTCAGGAATGTGTTTAACTAAGGCATATGATCCAGTCGCACGACTGGACCATGCAAATGGGCCAGTCGTAAGACTGAACCATGTGATTGAGCCAAACGCACGATTGAGTCATAAGACTGACTCAGTCGTATGAATGAATCAATCATGTGGGTCAGTCGTACGTGTGAATGGATCGTATGACTCAGTCGCACGACTGAGCCA
>BJCO01466397.1:0-11605 GCA_018326465.1 Flaveria floridana
AGTATGGTGTGTGTGCTAGGTAAGGAAGGATCCTCTAATAATAGAGGAAAGCAAGTATGAGCTGAACAAGGATGCTATCCCGGAGTAGCTGCTGGCATAGGATGTAGGACCTGTTAATAATGTAAATAAGGAAATGTATAATTAAATACAACTATATGTAAAAATGTTTTAAAATGTTGGGTTAATATGTTATGTTGTTTAGTATTCCGCTGTAAGTAGAAAGCTCTGATTTGTGTTTAAAATATTAATCCAACTGCGTGGCGCGCCCCCGGTGCCCTGCCGGGTTTCGGGTGTCACACCAACATCCATCGATCATCCTCCGGCGAACCAAAGTCATCGAAGATGCCATCGTCTTCTGCCATTACCGACATGTCTCCTTCTTCTTCATCAGAATCTGAATTATTAGAGACATTAGAGGATTTGAATTGGAATGGGTCCATAAAACATCCTCTTCTACCACCTTGACTGTTATGGAGGCAACATTTCTACATATAGTGATTGTTTCATCAATTTTGCTCAAGTTCTTTCTTAGGATTAGGCATTTCCCAAAGGACGCATCATATTCATTCCATGAGAAATCGGACTGTAACATCATACGTCCAAACTCTTCTCCGATCCTTGTATATGTTTCACTACTTCTAAGGCAAAGAGGCATACCGTACATTTTCAGACTCAAAATTCTTTCGTGTTGAATATCTTCACTATTCTACAACCACAGCTTGTTAAATAAGCTTTGAAGTGGGGCCAATCACCATTAACAACTCACAAAGATGATCAACTACTCTTACTGATCACAATTAACTATAATCAATAATTAAGAACTAAAAGAATAATCAATGAATCTTATTGATCATTGTTGACTCTAGTTAACCATTAATAACCTTAACCACAAATTACTATATCCAATCATAACTGACCCTAACGACCTTATATTGATAAAAAATTAACTATTCTTCGTCATGGTGTGTAGGATTTCGAAGGAGGAAGTCTTCACAAAATTCTTCGTCTCGAATCTTCCAAGAGGTTACGCTTCTACAGATCTGGTGGAGGTTTTGAAGGGGTTTGGTGACATTGATCGAACATATATTGAAAGGTAGTTGGACAAATTGGGGAAGCATTTTGGTTTTGTAACTTTCCGAAATGTTATAGATATTTCGGGACTTGAGAAAGGCATGAAGGATGCGTGGATAGGCTGTTACAAACTATTCATATCATTGGTAAGGTTTGTGGATGGAGAGACGATTCAGAGGAATGAGGCCGGTAGGAGAAAACTGGTGAGAGATCAAAATTCTAACGACAGAGTAAGGACGGTTAATATTCAGCAGTCAAGCTTTGTAGGGGGGGGGGTTGTTTCGGGATATCCTTAACAATAAAGACCTGGTTGTATTGAAGGAGTTGAGGCGATCAAGATTGACGATATATAATGTGCAAGCTTTTACGATCAGTGGTACGATCGTGCGTTGATTGGTAAGGTTATGAACTTCTGTACTCTTACATCGCTTAGGAGGCTTTTATCAGAGGCTGGTTGTATGAAAGTGTCAATTAAGTATATTGGAGGATTTGGGGTTCTTTTGGTTTTCAATAATCCGAAAGATATGTCTAAATTTTTTATTGAGAAAGAGTTGTGGTCGAGGTGGTTTGTGAGACTAGATATTTGGATAGGAAATGTATTTGAAGTTGAACGAATTGCATGGGTCTAGGTGCATGGGATGCCGCTACATATTTGCATGAACTCCGTGTTTAATTTGGAAATAAATGAGAATATGTGTAACGATCAAGTTTGCGAAATTGAGGCTGGTAATATTGGTAAGGTTGACGAGATTGTTAATGAAGAAATATTCTCATTAAATGAGTTCATTGCAGTTTGATATAGTTTCGACTCGGGAATTTAATGAGTTCATTGTAGGTATATGTCTGCATAAATATTTTCTTGGAGAGAAAGTTTACTTTCTGCTCTGGAGAGAAACTTAGTCGCATTGATAGAATTCTAGTTTGCTGTAGATTTATTAATGATTAGCCGAATGCGGTTTATAAAGCACTTGCTAGAGAAAAATCAGACCGTTGTCCGCTTTAACTTAAGATTGGTTCAAATAATTTCGGTCCAAAACCTTTTCGTTTTTTTAATTCATGGCTTGGTAGAGTAGATTTTCAGAACTTGGTTACTAATTCTATTTCTAACTTTATTGGAAGTGGGATTCCGGATGTTGATCTTATGCATAAATTTAGAAGGTTGAGACAAGCTATTGTGATGTGGAGAAATAAGCAAAAAGATTTGGACCTTGAGGAAGAAGTAAGTTTGAAACAGGAAATTAATGATTTGGAGGTTATCATGGAAGAATGGGATTTAACAGATGTTGAATTATGGGTATATGAGGAATCAAAAAAGAAGTTATTAGATTTAGAGGACTCTAAACTTAAAGATCTGAGACAGAAAGCAAGGGTAAAATAGGATAAAGATGGGGATGAAAACTCTTAAGTTTTTTCATGGTTATATTAATAAGAGAAAAGTTAGTAATTCTATTCCGGGTCTCTTGGTCGGGGGGTGTTGGATTTCTAGACCAAGAGAGATTAAAAAAGAGGTCTTTAAGTTTTATAAAAACAAATTCAAGGAGGAGAGTGTTAGTAGACTGTCATTGGAGTGTTATGGAATTAAAAAGCTTAGCGACTTTGAGGCGTATGAGTTGGTAAGGCCGTTTACAGAGAAGGAAATTAAGGAGGTTGTTTTTGATTGTGGGGATAACAAAGCCCCCGACCCGGACGGATTTAATTTTCGGTTTCTTAAACGGTTTTGGAATTTATTCACGGAGGATTTTTGGAGGATCTTCCTACAATTTTTTGAGACGGGGAAAATAAACTGGGGTGTGGGGTCGTCATTTATTACCTTGATTCTGAAAGTTATTGATCCTATTGGGCTTGAGGAATATCGCCCTATTAACCTGATTGGGATGATAAGTAAAGTAATATCTAAAGTATTGGCGAATAGATTGAAGTGTGTCATGCATAGCATCACATCTGAGACGCAATCAACCTTTTTGGCGGGGAGGTATATTTTAGATGGACCTTTGATAATTAGTGAAATTATTTCTTGGCCAAGGAGAACGAGGAGAGATATTTTCTTATTCAAGATAGACTTTGAAAAAACATATGAAAATGTTCATTGGAAATTTTTAATGTCTATTATGCGTGAAATGGGTTTTCCTAAGTTATGGTGTAAGTGGATTTTTGGTGTCTTAGCTTATGCTAGATCGTTGGTTTTGTTTAATGGGGCACCAACATTCGAGTTTAAATGCAGTAAAGGTATTCGTTAGGGTGACCCTATTTCTCCTTTTCTGTTTATTATTATTATGGAGGCATGCTCGTGTATTATTAGTAAGACTGTATCAATTGGTGCTTTTGATGGGGTGGTGCTCCTGAAAGGGGATCCGATTTTATCTCATTTATTGTATGCGGACGACGCCATTCTTATGGGTGAGTGGTCCAACTTTAATTTCATTAACATGAAGAGGATCTTAAGAATTTTTTATTTGTGTTCAGGATTAAGAATTAATCTTAAAAAGTCAACGCTTTTGGGTATTGGAAAGAGTAACATGGAGGTCACGAATAAAGCAGATGGTTGGGGTTGTAAGGTGGGGGAGGTTCCGTTTGTATACTTGGGGATTACAGTGGGTGCTAATATGAATAGGGAGAATAACTGGGATTCGATAATGAAGGTGTTTCAGACTCGTCTCTCTAAATGGAAAGCCAATACCGTCTCGATCGGAGGTCGTGTCATGTTAATAAAATTAGTTCTTGAAAGTCTCCCAAGTTATTACTTTTCTTTATACAAAGCTCCTGTTTGTGTCATTAAAAAACTAGAATCCTTGATTAAAAAGTTTTTATGGGGAGGTGGATCGGGTGTAAACAAGGGTTCTGGATTGCATGGGAGAAAGTTACACGTTCGAAACGTGATGGTGGTTTAGGGCTTAGTAAGTTAGAGTGGTGTAATAATGCTCTTTTACTAAAATGGTTATGGAGATACCGTACCAAATGTGATGCGTTGTGGAGGAAGATTATAGATGCAATCCATGGATCCAAAAAAAGATGGGATACGGTTCCATGTAATAGGAGATTTCCAGGGACGTGGTCTATATTAGTAGCCTTTGGTCATAAGGTAAAGATACAAGATGTGGAATATTTTAATATGATTAGATGAGTAGTAGGGAAGGGTTTAAAGATCAGGTTTTGGATCGACGCTTGGGTGTCTCACATTCCTTTAAAAGATATTTTCCCTTTGTTATTTCATATTGAGAAAAATAAGTGGTGTATGGTGGCGGATCGAATTGGTTTGGGTGGGGATACCAGTGTTATTTCTTGGGATTGGTCTAAATATCTGGATACGGGGGAAAAATTTAGAGAGGTGGTGGATTGTCAAAGAATGATATTTGGTGTACGTCTTAATTCTATGGAGGATTCTTAGAGATGGAATGATGGTTTGGTTGGGTTGTTCTCGGTGGCCTTGGTTAAAAAGTGGTTGAAGAATGAGGTGCCTAATCTTGATTCCCAGGTGTTTAATTAGTGTAAATGGATACCAAATAAATGTAATATATTCATGTTAAGAGCTCTTCTGGATCGTATTCCGACCAAGATGGATCTTAGAAGGCGGAATATTGTTGCGGGTGATAGTTATGTGCTTTCTGCAACGATCATGAAGAGACAGCGGAACATCTTCTATCGGCTTGTGGGATTATAGCGGGAGTATGGCAAGGGATTGCAGCGTGGTGCGGTCTTCCTCTGGTTGTGATGTTTGCAATCAAAGATGTTGGGGAAATTCACAACTTCTTTAACAGTTCTAATGTCAAGAAGAAGGTTATGCAAGATATTGTTATTGTAATGTGCTGGCGTCTATGGAAAGCTAGGAACAAAATGGTTTTCTCAAACAAAAGACGGAATGCTGTGGAGATAGTGTCGGATATCAAAACTTTGAGCTTTCTTTGGTTTAGGAGTAGATGAAAAATGGTTTCGGTTGATTGGAATGATTGGTATAAGTTTGATTTGATGTAAGTTTTGACTTTATGTTAGCGTTCGTATTTCCGCCTTGGAGATAGGTCGTCTTGGCCGTTTTTAATAAAGTTTGCTTAAAAAAAACTATTAAGGACCCACAATGATTATTAATAGCTCTAATTGGTCAACATGGACTCTAACTAAACATCATGGATCCTAATTGACCATATATATCACTTTAATTGGTCATCATCAACTGCAAATAACCATCAATGATCACCACCATAAGTGACTCTAATTGGTCTACATGGACCCTAGCTAGTCAATAATGACCATCATTGACCATGAATTACCCTAATTGACAAATAATGACTTTACTAGCCATTATTGGCCCTAATAGGCCAGCAATGATCTTAGCTTTATGCTGACCATGCGTAGAAATTATATATATTCAAATCATTTTGTAACACAAATTGTATTTTTTTTTTAAATTTTAATTAAATTATGCATAGCAAATTCATCAAAAAGTATAAAAAATTTATCATAAATACTTAAAGTTAATTTTATTTACCATAGATGTATAGATCATTAATTATAAGATTACTCACACTTTGCAACACATCCATTTTTTTGTTATAATTAAATTGTAACTAGCAAATGCGTCACAACGTATATATAATTTTGCGACATATTTGCAATGCATCCATTATTTTCTATTTCATTTAAATAGGGCGTAGCAAATATGTCACAAAGCATATATTTATTTGCGACACTTATGTGACGCATCCATTATTTTCTATTTTAAATAAACTAGTGTGTAGCGAATATGTCATAAGCACCAAAATGTATAAATAACTTTGCAACTTGTTGCAACACATCCATTATTTTCTGTTTTAATTAAATTATGCATAGTAAATGCGTGGTAGGCATAAAAAAATAAATGCTTTTGCTACACATCCATAATTTTTTTTATTATAATTAAATTGTGCGTAGCAAATGCGTCACAAAGTGTAAATAATTTATTATAAATGCATATTTTTTATTTTATTTATTGCTATATATTGATGTAAATAAGAAAAATAGGTTATCCTACACTTTTGCGGTATATTTTGGTAGGGAAAAATAGGAAATCCTGTTTTGTCGTAAATTTGTAGCAAAATTCGTAGAAAGTTTAAGGATGCCTTTTCACATAGCAATTTTGTTGTAATTCCATCGCAATTTGCAAAGAAAAAAATACGTAGCAAATTTCACGTAACAAACATGCTTATTTTCTAGTAGTGAATACGTAACAGAGTTTCTATTTTGTATACATGCTTATTTTGTATAGGGCTATATGGGGTGTATAGCTCTTTGACAACCCTGCTGAATTTTTCTCGTTTTCAGTGTGTTTGACCCTATACGCTGCGTATGGACACATACGCGACCTATAAGGGGTGTTAATTTATCTAGGTGGGTGTCTCTATATTAAGACCCATTTCTAAATGACTTGAATAGAAATGTGCAACCGAATTAAAGGGAAACTCTTCTTTAGCAGTTATCCATAACATGGTACATATTGACTGCCAAAAAAGTAGGTGCCCACTAATGCATCCATACAATAAGCTTAGACATGAGTAATAAGATGCAACTAAAGGATATTCTAAGCACACCCGGGTGATAAAAATAGTTGTCGTTTTGAATATGTTACATAGGAAGCAAGAATTTTCATGTTCTATTATGCATATAGCATATCCTAAGCACATCCATTGTCTCTCCCTTGGTCTAGATTCTCGTGGTATCTATGGCCCTTTGAGGCCCAAAGAGACATGAGTAATAAGATGCAATTAATGGATGTGACATGATACGTATAAGGAAAGACGCGAGATGCCCTATAAGATCCGGTCCTTGTTCTTGCTCTAAGATCCAAAAGGTACACTAAATCATATTATATGACCACATCTTGGAATTACAACACAATGTAGGCATAAGACATATACTTTGAAAATTCAATTTAGAAAAAATAATGAAACATGCTTATTTATTCGGAAAGTTATTACTACTAGTTTCATTTATAGGTGTTTTTAAGCACCTATACTGTTTCATTGAAGTACTTTTGAAATCATATTTGGAGGAAATGAATAGATTTTATAAATTTTGCTCTATATTCAATTAGTGGAAGCATGTACGTGTTTTTTTTCTTATGAAAAACCTATATTATTTTTAAACTATTCTCTATCAGGTTCGAACTAGAGTTTATTTTAAAAAGACTTTACCTAATACAACTGGACTACAACCTAAGTGGCGGAAGCATGTATGTATATTCTGTTGAATAGTGAATCATTTTTTGGCATATTTTTCCTTAATTTTCAATGACTTTGTATGCATTCATTGTGTTTTGGTGCTATCAAGGTGCCCTTTTGATCTACAAGTTTAAATTAAATATTTATTCAAGTTAATTATTTATTCAGTGTATCTTGATTTTTAGGTTGTTAGGAGTTATCATTTATATTAGGTTTGGTAAACTTTATCAGCTTTTGATTAGATTGAATATATGACAACATTTTTCTTTAATTTTTTAGTTTCTTTTGATACTTTGGCTAACTAGTTCTTATAAGCCATTTGATTGCTTTGTAACTGAATCATTTGGTATATGAGCTTTTGGTTTTCAAATGGTTCGATGTGGAAGAGAAGACGTTCCTTGTTCGTGGAAACACTGACCGAGGCAACAACAAAGTTGATCCCGAACACGGGACCTTAAGATCAAACAACTTTGACGATGAGTCAAGGACATCAAGTTACAACAACAGATCTGATAACTCAAGCAACAAATCTAAGATTTTGAGGTAGCGTCGACATGGAAAGTAATAGAACCGGACGAACTTGTCAAGGATGAGTTAACTGAGGATGAGAAGCATCCTACCCATGGCAACTTTATCTATCACTCATATTTTGGTTTTGATAACTACTAGGACGAAGAGGTGAACAATGAAGGCTATTGGTGGACCGCAAAAGCCTTGGACAAGGTTGACACTCCAAATGGTGAACCATTAAGTTGTGACCAGTTGTTTTTTTGGTTCGAATAAGATAGGAGTGCAACAAGTTTGAGTGAAAAATCGTTGTACCGTGAGATGTCGGAGTATTGAAAAAGTGTCGGGGCGGAACTTTTGATGAATTTCTTGAAGTTCCTACAGTGGTGGAGGGTAGTAAAATGGTAGCCATGGATGGTGGTTCGCAGGACCGGCCATGAGAAACCAGAAAAAACTTTCGGCCCTGGGCGAGTGGAAAAACTGAGCACTTATAATATAAAATCAATAACTCGTATGTTAAAAGTCTATAATACGACAATAATTGTTAAACCAATAAACAAAAGTATTGTAACAAAAATCATCTAATTTACTTAATTACTTATGCGAATCGTGAGACTCTTCTTAGGTTTTTCAAATGAGTTTAGATTGAATAAATGATAATAAAGTAAACTAATTAACATGCTAATGGACCCTAAGGTTCAATATGCTAAAATAATAAAAGGGCATAAAATTATTATTGAGTTTGTTAATGAGTTTATTAATGGCCTATAATTTCTTCTTTAAAAATATATATACATACATATATAATATAACTTTTTTAAAATAATTTCGGGCCCCTGAGGAGATTGGCACCTGGGCGGTCGCCCACCCTCAGGGCCGGCCATGGTGGTTTGATTGTTGAGGACGATCGGAAAAGTTTTGATGGTTCCACGTCCTCATCTAACCTTAGTGATGGCGTATGACTGATAGGAGGTGATCGTCAAAACCAAATGAATTAGGAAAGTATGTTGCAGAGTAAGGAAAATCCCTAATTTTTATTTGGGAAAACTTTACAGAATAATAAGTAAGTTTTAGCTATGTTTCAATTAGGTCACTTATATCTTTATTTGTTTTAATTAGGTCACTAACATTTTAAGTGTGTTTCAATTAAGTCACTGATATTTTTATTTGTTCCAATTTAACATAAAACTTTTAGTAGTGTTATAATTAGGTCACTTATAGTTTTAAATAATTCACAAAAATTTTAATATAATTCAGTTTTTAAAAAATATTATTATTATCTTTTAAAAATTTCAAGTTTTTAATTTTTTTGCAACTTATGAATGATTTAATTAGAACAATTTTGAAACTTTAATGGTCTGATTGGTGCAAATATTTTACGAGTGACCTGATTAGAATAAAAAAACCTTTATGATTAACCTAATTAAAACAATCGTAAAACTTGATTACTATTTTACAAAGTTGTCCATATTTAAAACTAATGATAAAAATATAGTTGTGATGATTATGGTTTTAAAATCAGTAACAATGATAAGGGATACAATGGAATTAACTCATACCCTTACGTATACATGACGAGTTTTCAAATTCAAAACTAGATTTTCTTGGTGGATTATAACCATCAAATTAGAAGTATAAGATACAATAGTACTTTGCTCATTTGCTTCATCCACCTTCTATCTTATATGATAAAACAACATAATTATAAAGTTTCTTTCCTTCTTTAAAATCAAATTTTCAATCTACTTTATTTTACATTCTGCTTGCTCTACTAAAAAAAGATAATGTAGAAAATAAATACAAAACAATAATACTAAAGTGAAAAATAAGGAGATGAACACATGTTCGTACACATTGTTTTCTACCTACAGTTTTTATCCTTTGTATTAAAATGCAAGCTTATCTATAATAACTTTTTGTCCTTTTTCATGACCAACATGGAAATAATGAACCACTCTGGTTAGGTGGTTAAGCTTCTACTTCCCTTGTCAACAGCAGTTCGAATAAAATTATATATCTTACATTAAAAGAAAGTGAGGTATTATAATAAAGTTTTATGTTTTTGCTTTTTTATCACAAAGGTTTATCTTTTATATTTTTGGAATTAAACATTGACGAATTGATATTTTGGCTATGTAAGTGAGGTGATACAATAAATTGTTGTGTTTTTGCTTTTGATCAATTTTTTTGGCATCTAACATCGGTGAACTATTTATATTATAAGCTATAGCGAGTGCAGTTATTGTTGCGATACTGCGACGAACCAAACCGATTATGAGTGAATATTATCGCTGCCGATATAGGTATTATCAGATTCGATATCAGTATAGATGAGCCGAGCCAAACGAACAAAGTCACGTCGTGTAAGACAGAAGAAAAAAAAAACCAAACTCACGCGCGCGTAACATCGGACAAAACACAAGTTAAAATTAAATTACAACTCGTGGGGGACATTTGTAGTTACAAACTAAAACTAAATTGCATATCCTAAAATAAAATATAATCTTTTAACCTTAGAGTGAAATGCAATTTAGTAAACCTTTGAGATTGAAGTAGAAACAAAACTTACTAAACGATAATAATCGACTAAAGTAAACCATCTAGTAACCTGGGATATGATTCTGTACAAAGTAACAACTTATTTTAGTAAATGTATTGTCTTGCTATACACACATGCTCAACTTAGCTATTCTGATGATGTTCCTTCAAATTTTCATATATGACCCGACCACACAATAGTTTAGTTATCATTTTATTATCATACATTGAAACTAACTAAACCATTTGTATTAAATAGCAATAAAAGTGTAATACATAGTTTTTTAAAGTTGTTAAAGACTAATATATTTATAGCAATAAAAGTGTAATACATAGTTTTTTAAAGTTGTTAAAGACAAAATTATTAGAGAAACAAAATTTTTAGTATATTTGAGTAGTTGATATGTTAAGGCAAGGTTAAGATCTAGTTTCAGGTAAAAGGAATTTAAGCATGTAACTTTTCAACCATAAAATAGCTTAAATAGGGATACCTTGATACTTGGGGGAATTTGAAACCGGATTGCAATGAGTAATGGTCAGTGGGTATGAAACATGGCTTTACGACCGAGAATGAGAGCCGGGTCCAAGAGGCAGAGCCTCTGCCTGGGTTGAACTACTACATCAGCTTACAAATTTTTTATTTTAATAGAAATTACTATATTAAATGATGTGTGTAAAGTATATATATTTTAAATAAGGATTTTTCACACAATTTGAGTTTTAATTTAAGAAACGATTATCACTCTTAAACCAACTACACACAATAGGCAAGTGCACCTATCGCATAATAATATAGTTTTAGGTAAGAACTGAGTATCGATCCGTGAACACAATGACTCCTAATACTAAATTATCATCACTATTTAACCGATCAATTAAGTTTGGATTTGTGAGTATTATAGTTAACTAAAACGATTAGCAAATTAAACTAGTAAATTAAGAAAGTAAAGATGAAGATACACAATCAATTAAAGATACCACTTGGACTTTGATTCCACTTAGCATAGAATTAACAACTAGCACAAACTCGAGGTGAGACCATTTTTTACACATGAAACATGGAAGTAGCCTAAACCCCCGTCAAGGATATTGTAACATTTCGTACTTTCCTTAACTAAGAGTTAATTTCGTTTATTCTTATAAGGGTCATGGTTGTCAATTTTGAAATTTATGGGTGATTTATACTTATTTCTTTTTTTTTGAAAGGCATTTATACTTATTTCTTAGTTGTTATTAAAAATATAATGTATAAAAGCTAATAATTAAAATATTAAATTATGCAATAATAATAACTATGATAA
>BJCO01466398.1:0-17382 GCA_018326465.1 Flaveria floridana
GTGTGAATACATGATCTTAAATGATAGATGTACAACAATAACAACCATACCTAGTAAATGAGTGGCGGGGGGGGGTGGGTGTAGGCAAACCTTACCTCTATCCATGCGACAGAGAGGTCTCTTCATGAGAGACCTGACTCCAAAACAAACGATAGACAAACAAACTTTACTACAAGTATAGAACATTGAAATCTACCAATAACAAAAGAAATGGTGAAGGAATAAATAGCAACAACCATACTACCATAAAACTACACGTAGAGATAAATACACTAAGACAATAACATGCAAAGCCCAGTAAAAGGTTAGGAGAACTAAGACACAACTAAGACACAATTGCGCCCTCCCTTTGTTGAGTCTGGTTTAGTAGTCGTACAAACACAAACAAATAAAATGAAAGCAGTAAATGACACAATGAATTAAATGACCTATGCCCACGAACCACTCCTAACGTTTGTATTTTTATTTGGCGCTCAAAGAATTACTAGCACAACCATGAAATTTGAATATATATTGAAGCTTATCAAGTTAACATGTAACTATGTAAACAGACCCATAATACCAGTGTTGCAAAAATCGGTGCCTAGCACCGGTGAATCCCCAATTAATCGCTAATCGGTCATCTACCAATTCATTTTTAGCTAATCGCCTAGTTAATCGGTCAAAGGTCAAAATTGGTCGAAATCAGCCAAAAAAAAATTTGGTCAAAATTAGTCAAAATTTATCACATTTGATCAAAATTAGCCAAAATTTAGAGAAAATTAGTCGAAATATGATAAAAATAGGTCAAATATAAAAAATTATATGTATAATTTTGAAAAATATTGTATATATATTTATAAATTTATAAATGAACATATAAAATTCCAATCCGATTAATCCCTATCAATCTCGATTATTCCCTAGTCGGTACCCCACCGCCCGACTAGGGCCTAGCGATTTTTACAACCATGCATAATACAAACATACTTAAAAGTTAGGGTTGGCATAACAAGCTTCCACACCCGAATAAGCTCCCACTTGGAGGCTTTGACAACCTAAAAAACTGCACCTCATATCACTTTGCTTCACTTGAACTTTTGTATTTTTTTTCTCTAGCAATCTTCTCATCAATGTATAGAGGCCACTCAAAGCCTCAACTTATACAAGGTCACAACCTTAGTCACATGTCAGTTGGATTCTTTGCTCCTTTGATCTAATCCAGTTTTAAGGTAACATAATTGATTAAATTTGCTAATAAAGTGATATCTTAACTTGATATGTTTTGTTTTCTTATGAAACAACAAATTCTTCCCAAGATGTATGGCACTAGGATTGTCACAAAACAAAGCACAAATGTGTGTGTTTTCTATAATTTTTTTGTAGAAAATTCTTTAACCATACAACTCTTTACTAGCTTCAGATATTCTGCCTCGGTGTTTGAACGAGTTTGGACATCCAACTCAATGTAGTGCCTCCCACTATGAAAATACATGTTCATGCCTTTATATGACACTCTGCATCCCTTAGGATCTGTATAAGGTGTTTGAAAGAGCAACACTATTCTGTAATTTGGACATCCAACTCAATGTAGTGCCTCCCACTATGAAAAATACCTGTTCGTGCCTTTATATGACACTTTGCATCCCCCAGGATCTGTATAACCCCTTAGAACAATGTAGTTTCCATTAAAACACAAGATGTAACCTTTAAGTACCGAAGCAACCATTTAACCGCCTCCTAATGTTCCTTCCTCGGATTGGACATATACCTACGAATAGCCCCCATAAAATGTTGTGTTTGGTCTTGTGCACATCAGTGCATACAGAAGACCACCAACAACTAATGCATAAGTTCCTTAGCTATCCTAGGTCTGTCTTCATCCGTGTTGGGTGACTAGTCTTTTAAAAGCTTAAGGTGATTTCCCAAAGCAACACTTTTGGTCTTGTTATCTTTAAGCTCAAATTTCTCTAATGGCATCATGATGTTTGTCTCCTGCAATAGGGTCAGAGAACCATCTTTACTGTAAGTATTTCATCTCAAATTCCTCAGACATTTGTTTCTTTAGTTTCGTGATTTCCTTCACATTAGAGCTCGCAATCAACATATCATCCGCATATAGAAGTAGGATGATGCAGGATGTCTGAACTTCTTGAGGTCATAGTAGCAATGGTCCACTTCACATCTCTTGTACACGTTTCTACCCATGAAGTTATTACACTTCAAATACCACTGCGTCTGAGCTTGCTTCAGGCCATACAAACTTTTCTTTATCTTACACATCGGGTTTTCATTTCTAGTAATCTGAAAGCCCTCTGGTTGAACAGTTTGTGTCTGAGATCCCGGTTTATCTGGCGCAGAATAGTTGTTTTGACATTGATACGAACCCACTGTTGGATTCGGGTCAATCTGGGTCAGATCTGACCCAGTTGTTGTTGGATGGTGGGAATTCAAGTGGAGGGAAATTGAAAGGAAGGAAAACAATTGAAAATTGAAAATTCAAGAGTAGAGGGAGTGGGTTAACTGTTCCCACCAATGTTTAGTTTAAATATTAGTGTTCCTGCATATTTTAAGGGGTGGATGTTTTTGTTTATTAACTTAGGTTTTTACCTTTGTAATTGGAGATTTAGCCTATCTCGAATAATGTGGTTTGTTCTATATTTAAGCATTCGATTTTCGGGTTCTAACAATGGTTCCATTGCCGGGAAATGAAGAGCAAATGATCCGGGAGACAGGTTCTATTTCAGGCTCTATTGTTGCTCAATTAGCGGCCGTTGCAACCCGGTTAGATTCTTTGGTGGCCCTGAAGAAAGATATTGCAGCGATCACGGAAGCTTGGCCGGAAAGACGAACACATGAAGTCAAAGAACCATAGGACGAAACACAAGCTCCATTGACAGTTCAGGTTAAGGATATTGCAGCCACTCAAGTGGAACCAACAGATCTTTCTAATAAGGAGAGCGCAAAACAGAAGGTAAGCAACAAAGTAATGATAGAGTACAACCCAAAAACGCCTTTCATACCTGTTGCTTATGATAACTGCGAGAACCAAAGAATGTGTGATGATGAAGATATAAATCAAGAACTTCACATGTTCACGTACTTGGCTATGAAGGTGCAGAAACATACTAACACTTCTGGAACTATTCTTGTGTTCCTGCCCAAGAATGAAAGTGCACACACAGATTTGGAACATAGGGAAATCGTCCATTCGCTTCCAATCGAATGGCTTATTGCTTGGCACAATAATTTCCTTCCTTTCGACTTGAGGACAAGTCGATTTTCTGGGCCGGAAGTATTGATACGAACCCACCAATATTTTAGACCCTGCTCTTGAGTGGGATATACTGGGTTTGTTTGTTTGTTTGTTTGTTTGTTTGCATATTTTAAGGGGTGGATGTTTTTGTTTATCAACTTAGGTTTTTACCTTTGTAATTGGAGATTTAGCCTATCTCGAATAAGGCGGTTTGTTCTATATTTAAGCATTCGATTTCAGGTTCTAACAATGGTTCCATTGCTGGGAAATGAAGAGCAAATGATCCGGGAGATAGGTTCTATTTCAGGCTCTATTGTTGCTCAATTAGCAGCCATTGCAACCCGGTTAGATTCTCTGGTGGCCCTGAAGAAGGATATTGCAGCGATCACGGAAGCTTGGCTGGAAAGGCGAACACATGAAGTCAAAGAACCACAATATGAATCACAAGCTCCATTGGTAGTTCAGGTTAAGGATATTGCAGCCACTCAAGTGGAACCAACAGATCTTTCTAACAAGGAGAGCGCAGAACAAAAGGTAAGCAACAAAGTAATGATAGAGTACAACCCCAAAACGCCTTTCATACCCGTTGCTTACGATAACTGCGAGAACCAAAGAATGTGTGGTGATGAAGATATAAATCAAGAACTTCACATGTTCACGTACTTGGCTATGAAGGTACAGAAACATACTAACACTTCTAGAACTATTCTTGTGTTGCTGCCCAAGAATGAAAGTGCACACATAGATTTGGAACATAGGGAAATCGTCCATCAGCCTCCAATCGAATGGGTTATTGCTTGGCACAATAATTTCCTTCCTTTCAACTTAAGGACAAGTCGATATTCTGGACCGGAAGTATTGATACGAACCACTGTTGGATTTGGGTCAATCTGGGTCAGATCTGACCCAATTGTTGTTGGATGGAGGGAATTCAAGTGGAGGGAAATTGAAAGGAGGGAAAAAAATTTAAAATTGAAAATTCAAGAGTAAAGGGAGTGGGTTAACCGTTCCCACCAATGTTTAGTTTAAATATTAGTGTTCCTGCATATTTTAAGGGGTGGATGTTTTTGTTTCTCAACTTAGGTTTTTACCTTTGTAATTGTAGATTTAGCCTATCTCGAATAAGGCGGTTTGTTCTATATTTAAGCATTCGATTTTCGGTTTATCTGGCGCAGAATAGTTGTTTTGACATCTAAGTGCTCTAGATGCAAGCTTTTTGTAGCCACAATACTCAGAACCAACCAGATAGCAGGGCCGACTTAACGTTTTTGGAGGCCAAAAGCGAACAAAAAATATGAGGCCCTCAAAAGAATATTGATATAAACCCTCCTCCTTTATCCGAGCTTGGGACCGGTAATAATAAACTAAAAAGCTTACAATTGGCGGAGTTAAATTTTTTTTAAAGTTATTTATTGTGCTTGTATAATTGTATTTAGATTAAGTTTATTTTTCTATCTTTTCTTGATGCAAAATCTTTAATAAATTCTTCGTAATCAAATTCTTTTAAAAATTCTTTTTCAATCGACAAAAGAGCTAAACCGTTTAATCTTTCTTGTGACATAGTAGATCGTAAATAATTTTTTATAAGTTTTAATTTGGAAAAGCCACGTTTCGCAGAAGCAACAGTTACGGTAATTGTTAAAAATAACTCGGTAGACAATAAATGCATTTGGAAAAGAGTTAAAGTTTTTAATATAATTTAGTATATCAATCATTATGTCAAATTCTAAGTGTATAATTTCTCTTAACATTTTTAATTCTTGAAATAGATCCATACCATCAACATCTACATTATCATTATGTTTCAAAGTATTTTCAAGAAAAATACATTTCTTTTTTAAATTTTCTTCATCGACGGATTTTAACTTTTCTATACTAAACAAAAAACCAAACATAGTTTTGAACTCTTTAAATTGTTCAAATCTACTTTTAAGTGAAAAACTAGCTTGATCTATTATGTATAAAAAGTAATCGGTTTTAAAACTTTCAATTGTTTTTATAGTTTCACTATCAACATTTTCATCTAACTTTTTATTTCTACGAATAAGTCGTTTATCACAAAAAACAGGTTCTACATTCATCTCTAAGGCAATTTCTTTAGCTACAATCATAACTTTTTCAAATCCCTCATCTCTATACTTCTTAAAAAAACAAATAAGTCCATCTAGTTGGTTTATAGCATCATCAATACGCATGTCTTTTGCTTGTAAGGTTTTACTAACAATGTTAATAGCATATAAAATGTCATACCAAATAACCATTCCTAATAAAAATCCAAAACTATCAAACTCAGTCATTATTAAGGTCTTAACCTCACTTTGAAGTTTAGCATCATCAATCTCATCATACAAGTCCAATAAAGCTTCTCTTAATTGTGGAGCTTGAAATCGAATTGCTTTAACACTTTCTATTCGACTTTCCCAACGTGTTTGAGATAATGGTTTTAGAGTTAGCTTAGGTGTATGATTTTGTAATATATCCCACCTTTTAGTGGATGATGAAAACATTGAATAAATACGTTGTGTTATTCCAACCAAAAAATCCTGAGCATATCTATAACAACTAGCCATATCACTAATTACTTAATTTAAATTATGAGAACCACATGGTGTGTAAAAGGCTCTAGGGTTAATATCCAATAATCGTCTTTGCACTCCTTGGTATTTTCCTTTCATATTTGATCTATTATCATAACTTTGTCCTCTAATGTCATCTACATCAAGTCCTATCTTATTAATTTCTTCAATAATAACATCAAAAAGACCTTTACCGATTGTATCATTTACTATTAAAAATTCTAGAAAGTATTCTTTAACTTGTATTGGGGTTGATGACATATCTAAACATCGTAAGATAATGGACATTTGTTCTTTGTGACTTGTATCAGGAGTGCAATCTAGTATAATTGAAAAATATTATGTTCCTTAACTTTACTAATAATTTTTGTTTTGATTTCATTTGCTAATAAGCTAATTAGTTCATTTTGCATATTGTGTCCAAGGTAATGATTATGAATTTCATTATTTTTTATACGTCGAATATGTTCTTGCATTACCGGATCAAATTCTGCAATCATCTCAATATCACCTAAAAAGTTATCATTGTTTTCTTCAAAAAGTTTTTCTTTACTCCCACGAAATGATTCATTTTTCTTACCAAGTTTCTTCGCAATGACAATAATTCTTTTTAGTACATTTTTCCAATGTTCCTTATCTTTATTTATTTGATCTTGAATATTTTTATCAATGTCTTATTTTTTGCCAATCTCATCTCTAGATCCATCCATGTTCTCATATTCATAATATGTATATTACTTTTTCATGTTCTTTTAGTTTAGAATAAAAATTTCTCCAATCGTTACTACCTTCGTTTGCTAACTTACTTGTACATTGATTTACATTAAATAACTTACAACACAAACAAAATGCTCTATCAAGCTCTATAGAGTAAATCAACCATTTTCTTTCATATTTTCTCCATTAGGTAATTTTTGCATATAAAAAGAATTATTAAAATTTCTTGAAAATTCATCGTTTTGGAAATTTATCATTATAAATTTTAACCGGACCTTTTTCTATAAGTAGATCTTTAAAATTATTATATAATATTATTCCATTGACTAGGATCAACATAATTTAAAGGTTTTTTAAATTTTACTTTGATTCTTATTTATATGTTCATCACTATTTATAGGTTCATCTTCATCAAGATTTTCAAAGTTTTCATCATTATTTGTTGGTTTATCAAGGTTTTCATCAAGATTTTCAAAGTTTTTATCATTATTTGTTGGTTTATCAAGGTTTTCATCAAGATTTTCAAAGTTTCATCAATATTTGTAGGTTATCAAGGTTTTTATCGAGGTTTTCATCAAGATTTTCGAAGTTTTTATCATTATTTGTAGGTTTATCAAGGTTTTCATTATTATTAGACGTTGTGGTGGTTACAAATTTTAACATTGATGATTGATCCTTTTAATGATTCATTTAAAAATTCTCTTTTGGCCTTTTTATCCCCTTTTGATGCACCACATTCAAACTTACAGATTCGGTTTGACATTGTTATAAATTGATTAAATTCTTAGCAACCAAGTTACAATTCCTAGTTATAGTACGTAGTGTAAACTAGTCAAGTAATCATATTCAAGCAATGAGATAATGGAATAAACTAATCTAAAAACAGAAAACTAATAACCAATTCAGATGAAAAAAAAAACAATAACGACAACAACAACAACATACCCAGTATATCCCACTAGAAGCAGGGTTTGGGAGGGGTTGGGTGGTGGCAAATCTTACCTCTATATTTTAGGATAGAGAGATCGCTTCCAATGAGACCCCCGACTCGAAATGAAAAAACAAGATTAAAGACACATTTCGTATATTTCAGATAATAGTTTAGCAAAACACAACGACATATAAACCAACATATACATCTCAGGCAATGAACAAAAGGCAGACAAAATTTTAAAATAAAAAGCAACACTCCTAATTACTTTGCCCTATGATTGTCGTAAAAGCCCCTATTCTTAATCTTGTATTGGCACTTCACATATAAAAGAAAAGAAAAGTCTACCTATGTCACAAGCATGCACTATCTCAACCGATTCCCACTAATAGTCCCTAACCTTAATTCGACGTCTCCAGTCACTCCTATCCTTGATCATGTGCTCGGAGAGGTGCAACTCTAACATGTCCCGCCTAATCAACTCCTCCCACGTCAACTTTGGTCTCTCTCTACCCCTCCTACCATTTAAGACAATGTTATCTACAGTTCTAACCGGTGCTGTCATCTGTCTTCTCTTCACATGTCCAAACCATCTCAATCTCCCCTCCCGAATTTTGTCAGTGATGCATGCTACCCCAATTCAGATGCAAAACAATTAACCAAATAACCAATTCAGAAACAAATCAATAAATCACTTGAATAAAAAACAAGAAAACTAACCTGATGACTGAAGAGAGAGCAAGTCAGCAAGAAAAGCAACCACAGGCTTCTTCATCTGGTAAGTCTGTAGCTGATGCGCGATCTCCTCAAAATTGTTAAAATGATGCCCGTTCTGGGTCTTTAACCGAAACTGATCACTGAATCACAAATCGATAACCCTTCTTGCCTTCTTAATCACAATATCCAGTTAACCACAGAATCACAAATCAATACACAATCCTTCTGAGTTCTGGCCTTCTTAATCGCAATATCCAGTGAACAACAGAATCACAAATCGATACACAACCCTTTTGGCCTTCGTAATCTCAATATCCAAACTCCAAAGTCGTAAAATTCGTCGGTTCGCAAGCAGGGCCGGCTGATTTGTAGGTTGAATTGAAAGGGCGACTGGGTGAGTGAGAATTTATTCAACGGTTTGAACCTAATCTTAGTGTTGTTGATCTCGAAAAGTCGCAATTGTTGAAGGGGTCGACTGCTACTCGTAGCCATGCTTGAAGGCTGATGCGTCATGCGTGAATGTGTGATGATTACCGAGAATACTTGAATGCTTGTCGCTTGATGATCTCGAGAGTGAAACTGAAAAGTCGCAGGGGTGTGATTGTGAAGCCGTGAAGGTCGATCGACCAGCCGATGAGGCGGATAGACTGATTGGGGGCGATTGAGGATGAACGATTGAACGCTCGCTTTAGAATTCTAGGGTTGTGAATCCTCTGGGCTTGAGAAGCCATAAATACTATTGGGTTTGGGTCAAAAATTGGAGGCCCTATAATTTTGGGAGGCCCAAAGCCCTAGCTTAGGCCAATTCTACTATTGTGCCGGCCTGGCAGATGGTAGTTATATTGATTTCATGGTAGTCTGTTTCTGTTGAAACCCCTTAACCACGAGATGAGCTTTGTAATGTTTAGAACCATCATGCCCATCCTTGATTCTAAAAACTCTTTTATTCTATGAAGTCGTCTTATTTGGTGGTAGCTCTGTCAAAACCCAAGTATGGTTCTTTTTAAGAGACCCTATCTCTTCCTTCATAGCACGCTCCTACTGGAATGATTTTTTCATCCTATAGCTTTAGAGTAACACCATGGTTTTAGAGCCATTCTCTTTTAGAAGCAAGTAGTTGACAGTTGATGAATATATGTCTGGACTCTGGTGGTTATGTGACATCGGTGGATCTTCTGACCTAATTGACAAGTGGAACTTGAGCTTCCGGAGCTGGAGAGTGATAAGCTAGTGAGGTAATTCCTTCACCGTCAGTTTGATCATCCTTAAATTTCACTGTTGATTGAAGCATCATGCACATTAATCTCAGCACTCCCACTGTCACGTTGATCTGTTGGAGCTTTAGTTGCACTCACTTTCCTTGTTTTATTTCTCGAACATAGTATGTTATTTTTGAACTCTTGAATTTGTTGTATTCCATCTTTATACATTTCTGGCTTGTTGAAAGTGACGTGTCTTCTCGGATTACCTTTCCGGCTTTCAAAATCCCACAGCCTGTAACACATACTCTTAGACCTGTAACCGTAAATGTGCACTTCTTGACCTTTGGGTCAAGTTTATCCCTGTCACCATCTTACCATCGTTTAAAAACACATAAATTTTAGGTGTTTCAGACTTATCTGCTTTCCTTGCCATTCTTGTGGTATCTTGAAATCCAAGAAGGTCCACGGTTAATCAAGTAGAGAGCAGTGTTAACGACATCAGCCCGAAATGTCTTAAGTAGCCCTGCATTCAACCTCCTGCTACAGGACCTCTCATTCTATGTTTTGTTCATCCTCTGCAACCCACTTGGTTGCGGAGTTCTTGGAACCATCTTGAAGATATTGGTTTTAAATTGTGCAATATGCTCTTATGCATTTAGTCCAAAAATCCGATGCGCGTTGCGTGTTGCGTGATGCAAGTGCATCACGTTATTAAATGTGTTATTTATAAAAAATTTACTGAAAATTAATTTTGCATAACAACTTATATAAACAAACAAACAAACATACCCAGTGTATCCCGCTGAAGAGCAGGGTCTGGGAGGGGTATGTGGTGGCAAGTCTTTCCTCTATCCTGAGAGATAGAGAGACCGCTTCCGAAGAGACCCCCGACTCGTTAAAGGCAGTAACAACTTATATAACTCACATAAATTAAAAAACTAATGTAATAAGAAGTTACATCATATACTGTCTCCTTGCTCTATGTTTCCACAAGTAGAAATTTTAAGAATCGATTATCCTTCTCTTTGTATCTTGTTGCTATAATAATATAATCTTTGCATTTCATTTGATTAGTTTGCAAGATATATATCTAGTACATGGCCTTTTCTTGCAGTGATACACGAAGACTTACAGAATGGTAGTCTTAAAGTACATGACTTGATTACATAGTGTCTTTGATTTTGGGTTTGTTTGGATGTGCACTTAAAGCTTTATTGTGATTGAAATTTGAAGTCACAACAATCACTTATCTGCCCCATCTTTAAGCAATTGATTACCTAATATCTGTTCTTAAATCAAAACAATCACTTTGGAAATGCACATGTTGACAAAGTACTTTCATTGCATTGGGGTCACTCTGCACTGTCTAGGGAACTAGTCTCTTCTAAAACGATGGACACATACTGCTAATAAAAAAATTAATGTTAAAAATTATATAAAATTTGCAGCACGTGGCAAGGTGGGGGCGTCTCGAAGTTTTGAACGATTGAGAGCCGTTAAGGTAAGGGAGCTTGGTAGGGTATCATCCACTTCAGAAAAGGGTCAAAAGGATGGTGATTCACGTAGTAAACCGAATGTTTCAGTACACGAGGAAACACTTTTGGCTAAACAAAATAGATCAGACGCTCAGAATGATGATGATGCGGCAGATGTTGATAGGAGTATTTCCAAAGGTAGGGTTAAGAACGTTGGTGAGATATCAAGTAAACTAAGGAAATCAAATGCTGCTGGTGATTTTTTTAGCAGAAAATCATTTAAAGACATGGGATGCACCGATTACATGCTACAATTTTTGAACAGCCAGCTTATTGCATACCCGTCACATATCCAGGTACTGCCACACGCAATTATTGTCTTCTTTTCTCAATACGATCCAGGGGTCTCTTTGGAAGCGGTCTCTCTACCTATCTGGATAGAGGAAAGACTTGCCACCACCTACCCCTCCCAGACCCTGCTCTTGAGCGGGATATACTGGGTTTGTTTGTTTGTTTGTTTTTCTCAATACGATACAACACAAGATGGTAAAATTGGGCAGGCGAGTTGCCAATCATAAAACGTTGAATAAAATGATATTAAAACTTCAAAAGTTTTATGCATTAAAAGTAGACCTTGCATGAATTAGAATCCGTTTAAGCCATTTGACCTGTTTGAGATAAAGATACAACTCAATTTGGTTCATTAATAAGTAATGGATCGAAATTACCACCCCCATGAAATGATAATCCCATGATCTGAAATTTGAAGCTGTTTGTTAAGGTGTTATATGTTTATAATAAAGTTCAGTTGTGGTAATGGATTGCTTCTTGTTTCGTTCAGGGAAAATGATGATTGTAATAATGTAGTTTCCTATACTGTTTATCGTTCTAGTGCTTGTTAATTACATTAATCATCCCTCGACTTATGTGTAATCTGCAGCTTTGGTTTATTGACTAAAAAAATGGCTTACCTTTCTTGAGTTATTGCGTGTTAAAATTACCCCCATTTTGTCTCCAGCTTCTCTATTAGCACTTGTATGAAAAAGTTGCATGTGTGATGTAGATTTCTAGTTTTGGTGATATGATTGTTGGATTGCACACTTTTTTCTTTCTCCCTAAAATGATGAAATGATGAAATTTTCACGACCCGAAGGCTCCTATACTAGAACTACTTACATCTTCTCCCATTTTCACTATGTGTTGGGCGTTATATGTTGCTCCCACTTTTGTTTGACTTGAATATTAAGAGTGAATGTAATTGCAGGCTATGTCATTCTCACATGTAATTAATGGGAAGAGTTGCGTCATAGCTGATCAGAGTGGGTCTGGGAAAACTTTGGCCTATCTTTTACCAGTCATTCAAAGTATTAGACAAGATGAACTGGAAGGAATTGCCAAATCCTTACCTCAAAGTCCTCGAGTAGTGATACTAGTGCCAACTGCTGAGTTGGCTTCTCAGGTTTGATGTTCTATCGCTATTAGTTATTCCATGTTACAAACTGAATTAACGGTACTGAATGATTAAACTTTGAAAAGTGATACAAACTACTTGCTACATCACCTATTTATAGAAGTTAGAAAGAACTAACTAACTATTTACCAAACTAGTCCTCATACTAATCATTCTATACATTTTGAGCACAAAGTTTCTAAACTACTAAACATTAAAAAGAATTAACACTAACAATCACCCCCTTAATTCTTTTATTCCACCTACTCCCAGCAACTTCTTCATATCAGTAAACTTCAGTCTTGGTAAAGCCTTAGTAAGAATATCAGCCCTTTGCTCTTCTCCAGAAATATACTTCACCACTACCAAACCTCTTTCAACACAACTTCGTATATAATGGTATCTGACATCTATGTGCTTAGATCTTCCATGAAACACTGGATTTTTCATAAGTTGGATAGCTGACTTATTATTTACATGAATTAGAATCGGATCTGCCTTAATACCTGTCACATATTCCAATACTCCTTTCAACCAAACAGCTTGTTGAGCAGTGGCTGTTGCGGCCATAAACTCTGCCTCACACGAAGATAAAGCCACAGTATCTTGCTTTTGACTAGGCCCTCCTCTATAATAAAACACCATTCCTGTGGTGCTTTCACCATCAGCCTTTGTAGGAGCATGAGAGCTGTCACTGTAGCCTACTAAGTCATCAACTTTCCCACACTTATACCAAATACCATGATCTAGTGTTCGTTTCAAGTATCTTAGGATATGTTTAACTGCTTGCCAGTGAGTAGTTCTAGGGGATTCCATAAATCTGCTTGCTATACCCACTGAATAACTCAAATCAGGTCTAGTTTGAGTCAGGTATCTCAAGCATCCAATGACTCTTCTGTACATTGTTGCATCCACAACTTCATGTTCTTCATCCTTTCCTAATTTTAACCCCGGATCCATAGGAGTTCTAGTTGAATTGCACTCCCACATTTTCTGATCTTGCAATATCTTCTTGGCATATCCTGATTGATTCAAGAAAATACCATTCTCTTCTTGTTTCACTTCTATGCCCAAATAATAATTCAATAATCCAAGGTTAGTCATCCCAAACTTGGACCTCATCATGACTTTGAATTCCTCAACCATTCTAGTGCTAGAGCCAGTGACAATTATATCATCTGCATACACTCCAATTATCACAGATCCTTCTTCAGTTCGCTTCTTGTACACTGCATGCTCTTGTGGGCATCTTTTAAAACCAAATTTCAATAAAGTGTCATGTAACTTCTCATTCCAAGCTCTTGGAGCTTGCTTAAGGCCATAGAGAGCCTTAATGAGCTTATACACCAGCCCCTCCTTCCCAGGTTTCACAAAACCTTCGGGCTGAGTCACATACACTTCCTCCTTCAACTCACCATTTAAGAAGGCTGTTTTGACATCTAGATGATGAACCTTCCATCTATGTGCAGCTACCAGGGCTAGAATCACTCTCACAGTTTCCAGCCTTGCCACAGGGGCAAACAACTCCTCATAGTGTATGCTATACTTCTGCACATACCCTTTCACTACTAGTCTAGCTTTATGTCTTGTAATCCTTCCTTCTGCATTCTTCTTAAGTTTGAACAGCCATTTTAACCCTATTGGTTTCACCCCCCTTGGACACTGAACCAGTTTTCAAGTTCCATTCTTCTCTAGGCTATCAATCTCATCCTGCATAACCTTCCTCCACTCAGAATTTCCCTTAGCCTGCTCATAGTTTGTAGGCTCTTTGATCAACAACAATTCTGATTCATTAAAACTAGGGGGCTCAAAAGGGATTTGTTCTAAAACCTTAGTCCTATTGAACACATCATTGAGGCTAGTAAAACCTTTAGGTGGGGTATCATCATAACTTGACCTGGGAATCTGATCATCTCCTGAATGATAACCTTCACCCTCACCCCCTGAATTCTCCATTCCATCCGAAGGAGGTACAGGTTCTTCATTTTGAACTCCTGCTGATTCAGGGGTGGTCTGGTGAATACTCTGAGGACATGATTGGTAACTCTAGGACTTATATCAAGACTCTGATTCACAGAATCAGATGTTTGTCCTCTTGATGAAACATCCTCTTCACCAGAGAAAGCTATAGTCATGCCAAGCCTGGCATATCTTTCACTAGGCTTATCAAGCTCACTAGTGTCCTATTCCCATGGCTTTTCCTCTTCAAACTTAACATCTCTGCTGACTACAATCTTGCCAGTCATCGGATTGTACATCCTGTAAGCTTTTGTACCAGGTTCTACACCTAAATGTACCATAGGGGTGCTTCTATCATCCAGCTTCTTAACTTGATGGCCTGGAATCTTAACATAAGCGTTGCAACCGAATACCCTTAGATGCTTCAACTTAGGCTTTCTTCTATACAAGCTTTCATATGGAGTCATGTGCTCTAAGGCTTTTGTTGGACATCTGTTTAACAAAAAGACAGAGTGTCTTACTGCTTCAGCCCAAAGGTCTAGAGGCACATGCATAGCCTTTAACATAGACCTAGCCATGCCTATAATTGTTTGATTTCTTCTCTCCACAACTCCATTCTGTTGTGGAGAGTAGGGAGCAGTCAAGTACCTCCTAATCCCTTCCGTATCACACAGTTGCTCAAAGGTCTTTGAGGTGAATTCTCCCCCCCTATCAGTTCTAAGAGCTTTGAACTTATGGGTTACTTCTACCTGAATCTGGGTCTTAAACCTTTTGAATGCTGCTGGTGCTTCATCCTTTGACTTGAGCACGAACACCCACATGTATCTTGAGAAGTCATCTACCAGGAGCATAAAGTACCTGTTCCCAGCACGTGTGGGTGGGTCTAGGGGTCCACACAGGTCAGCATGTACCAGCTTTAGAGGTGTTTTTGCTCTGAAGTTGCTGACACTCGGATAAGGTTGACTCCTGTGCTTTCCCACCAAGCAGCTATCACATAATTGTGATTTGTGATCAATCTTGGGCATCCCCTTTACCATATTGTATCTAGACATCTTGTTTATGGAGTCAAAACTCAGATGTCCCAGCCTTGCATGCCATGTCCAGGCTATGTCATGCATTGTTGTTAGTAAACACATTGGGGTAGTGACCTGCAACTTGATCTTGTAGAGTCTATTCTTTGACTTCTTTACTTTCATCAAGGTCTTCCCACTCTTCTCATAAATCCACAGGTACCCCTCCTTCATCAGGATCTTGCATCCCACTTCATCAAGTTAACTTAAACTCGGTATGTTGCTCATCAAAGCAGGTATGTAGTAGACATTTGTCACTACTCTATGCTCTCCATTGCTACATTGGAAGCATATGGAACCCCTGCCTTTGATTTCAACCACTGACCCATCCCCAAACTTCACTTTGCCTGTTATGGCTTCATCAAGTTCTGTGAAGTGGGTTTTGATACCAATCATGTGGTTGCTGGCCCCATTGTCAAGGTACCAGGAGCATGAGTCTTCTCCCTTAGGCAAAGTCTTAGGGAACACACTCTGTTCCTTAAGCAGGCCCAAATCTTTTGTGACTTTTGCCATCAACAAGGTAGGATCTTGGTCTTCTTGAGTTTGGGTCAGATGTGCCTCCTGATCTCCTCTTTTGGGAGCCCTGCACTCGCTTGAGAAGTGACCCAATCTATCACAGTTGTAGCACCTTAGGTTTCTTTTATCTTTCTTAGTGGTGTTTCCATCCTTGTTACCACCATCAGGGTTAATCTTCCCACCCTTGCCCTTTGCATACCTTCCTCTCCCCTTTCCTCTACTCCTGTTCTCCCCTGAGGCAGGGGGTCGTTGGAATTCAGGCTTGGACTCACTCCTTGCCCTTTCTTGCCATTCAATCTTCGTTAGAAGAAGCCGCCCTGAGGAATTTTTGCCTTGAGAGGCTGGCTTCAGCCTCTCTTCATAGGCCTTTAACCTCCTTACCAATTCTTCAAAGGTCATTTCCTCGAGATCAGAAAATTGTTCTATGGTTGCCACAATGGGGAGAAATCTATCTGGGGCCGCCTTCAACAACTTTCTCACTTGTTTGGAGGATGCTATGGTTGTTCCCAATGCCCTGTATCTTGACACTAATTCACCCATCTTCCCTGCAAAGTCATCTATGGACTCGTTCTCCCCTATGGACAACATCTCAAACTCATGATCAAGAGTTTGAATCCGGGCCTGTTTTACTCTTTCCTCTCCCACATAGCGTTTCTTCAAGGCACCCAAAATGTATTTCGCAGACTTGAATGCAACCACTTGCATCAATACATCCTCCAGCAAAGACTAGAATATGAAGGCTCTTGCCTTCTTGCCCAGCTTGGCATCCACCGCGCCTGGAGTGGGTGGTTCAATGGCATCCTAGAGCCCCTGGGCATCCATCAACGCCTCCATCTTTATCGCCCAGGATGTGTAGGTCGTCGGCATGAGAATTGGGATTTTGAACGAAATTGGGTCGCTGATGTCCTTTAGAACCACCTGTCTGTTGTGGTCTGCTATCGAATTGGATCAAGATATCGAAGTTTGTGGGAATCACACGCGATTGCAGTCGACAGTGATCGCAATTTCGGGTTCAACAGGAATCGAAGAATTCGAGTCGGATGATCGAGGGAAGAAGGTCAAGATCGAGAGAGGAAGACGATGGATCGAGAGCCTATTGCATCTCTGATACCAAATGTTACAAACTGAATTAACGGTACTGAATGATCAAACTTTAAAAAGTGATACAAACTACTTGCTACATCACCTATTTATAGAAGTTAGAAAGAACTAACTAACTATTTACCAAACTAGTCCTCATACTAATCATTCTATACATTTTGAGCACAAAGTTTCTAAACTACTAAACATTACAAAGAATTAACACTAACATTCCCTTCCATGAACCATCATTTATTAACACTTACCACAACTAGTTATTGTTTTCTATACATACACATACATACATATATATATATATATATATACATATATATATGTATACATATATATATGTATACATATATATATATATATGTATAATATACACATCTATATATATATATATATATAATATATATATATATATATATATATATAGATATAATATACATAT
>BJCO01466399.1:0-13146 GCA_018326465.1 Flaveria floridana
ATTTAGTTTTAAAATTTTTTATTACTTTTAAATTTTACTAAGTAAAAAATTTTATAGTAGCATTAAAAAAAGTAAATATTAAAAAAAATTTAGCAAGTTAATTCTGTCCAGTACTATATATTAACAAATAGACCCGTATTATAATTGGGTTAGACACTCAGCTCAATTGACTGGGTGCACACATGAAAACAGAAGGGTTGTGGGTTCGATACTTGCCAGGCCGGGTCACCTAAATTTTTTTTATCTAATCCGCTTTTACCAATAACGGATTAGGAGAAACAAGTGTTTTAATTTTTTAACGTAATCCGCTATTGGTAATAGCGGATTAGGACAAAATGTATTATGCGCATAGTATATATTAACAAGTATAGCCGTAATATAATCGGGTTAGACACTCAGCTCAGTTAGCTATGTGCACGCATGAATACAGAAGGGACGTGGGTTCGAGACCTGGCATGTCGGGTCAACCAAATTTTTTTTTATCTAAACCACTATTACCAGGTACTATATATTAATAAATAGACCGGTATTATAATCGGGTTAGACACTCAATTCAGTTGGCTGGGTGCACGCATGAATACAGAACGCGCGTGGGTTCGAGACTTGCCAGGCCGGCACCCAATTTTTTTTTATATCTAATCCGCTATTGGTAATATCGGATTAGGAGAAAAAAAAAGTTTTTTTTAAGTTTAAGCCGCTATTGGTAATGGCAGATTAGGAAGAAATTTTACTTTTTAAAACAGTGAATCGTCTTCTTCGTCTTAAAACCCTACCACTGCAAACTTCAAAACCCACCCACCATAACACCGTCTTCTTCCTCATAAAACACTACTGTAAAAATTCAAAACCCATGTGATATTTCAGTCGGTATCACTGCCAAAAGCAGTAGGCAGACTTTGTTTGATTGTGGATAGATTTTTGCATGTGATGTTGCAGAGTGCAGAGATTTGTTTTGGTTGTAGGTGGGGAGAATCCAAAGTTAACGGGGAGTTAGTTTGTTTGTTAAAAGTTGACGGAGTCTAACTGGTTTTAACCGGGGTTAAAGGTTTATTCCTAATCCGCTATTGAGAATATCGGATTAAACCACATCCTATGTTATGTCAGTGTTGTGTCAAACATTTGAAAATTTCTTCTCCTAATCCGCTATTGAGAATAGCGGATACCCCATTTTCCTTTTTTTTGACTTTCCCACTAACCTAATTTATTTAGTAATATATACCATTCCTAAAAAAAATCGTACCCTCACACCACCATTGTCGGCCATCACACCACCGGTACCTTCAGACCACTATCATCGTCGGTCGTCACCACCGGCTATCATACCACCGGTACCCTCACACCACCGCCATTCATCTACGGTATCGTTATCATCATCACTATCAACCACTCATCACCAGCCACCGCCACCATCTCCAACCATCTCCACCATCTCTCATGTAACAAACCAAGATCAAACGAAACTCCAAATGCTCCAAATCGAAGCTCCAACATGACAAACCAGACATGATTTCACCCACTCCATCATTCACATATCGTTTTTAGGTGGTTTTTGTTAACATGTTTAGGGTTTTCGGTGACGAGTTGGTGGTGATTTGGGATCTAAAATAGGTGTTGACCGAGGTGGTGGTATGCGGCAGCGATGGTGGGTAATGGCGGTGATGGATTCACGGTTGTGGTCTGATTTCTCTAAGAGATGTGGGCGGGTGTTGGATTTTTTTAACTTATAGGTAATTACACGAATGGTCCCTGAACAAAAATGACATATAGAATTACAAAAATAGTCCCTCCATTGGTATTTTAGTTATCTTATTTTAATTTAACAGAAAAACTAACGTCTGTTAGTTTTAACACCCATTCTTATTACAAAACTAAAAAAACAACACCTCAACATGTTATAAAAAACTCTTAGTATTTAACAATGTTATTTTTGATAAAACACAGGGACCATTCCTGTAATTAACCCAAGAAAAAATATGACACTTTCAACTGCTGTAGTTTGATTTCAATATTCCCCAGCCAATAATAATCACACGTATCATCCACTCGCGGAGTCACGCGTGTGGGTTTCACCAAAGAAGTAAAAATCGGGTCAAGCTCCCTAAACCGTGGCATAAAAAACTAACCGACCCGAACGTGTGTGTTAAGCAAAACTCCACTCTACTGGGTTTTAGCTTCTTCATCTTCTTCATCATCTCTCACTTTCACAAAAACCAAGGGTTTTAGGGCTAATTTCACTCTCTAGGGTTTTGATCGCCATGGATAGGTACACGAAGGTGGAACAGAAGAAACCAGACATACCTATCAACGAAAATGAGATCAGAATCACCTCTCAGGGATTAGTTCGTAACTACATCAGCTACGCTACTACTCTTCTTCAGGTATTCACGTTTCATTTTTCTGTTTGCTTGACGAATGAGTGCTGTTTTGTGTTTTGATTGCTGTTGTTCTCTGCGTTTAGGTGTTCGATTTATGTGTTTAGGTGAAAGTTTTGTGTATGATCTTCTGGTGGACTATACGGTCGCGACATTGTTTAGATGAATGCATTGGTTGTTTCTCGTTGTGTTGTTGTTCGATTTGGTTCTTATTTTAAGGGACTCTGCGTTACAACGCCGATCGTGTGTGTTTTTTGTGTGTTTTTGTGTTCTCTGAGTTGATCGTTGTAGGGTTCTAGTATAACCTAACAATTGATTTAGTTTATCGAGCTGGTCTATTATTGTCATTATTGTTTGAGAATAATTTGTATCTGGTTTATAGGTGTATGGTTGGTATGGACATTGATTCTCCTAGTTTTCCATGGATATGTGCGTTCTTTGTTATTTTTGTTTGGTTAGAGTGTGATGTGAAGAATACAGAATCATTTTTGTGTTTTTTGTTTTATTTCCCATTGAATTAAGCTTTCTAGTGTTCTGTACAAAAGTAGGCATTTAATTCTGATATAGCTGGGTAGGTAAAACTTACACGTGTGATGTGTTTGAGAAGACTTGAATCATCTCTATGTTAACTCAACTTCTGAACCTGTGACACCTACATGTTAATGTGTGTATCTTCTCTAATAACCCTATTTCTGTATGTTTTGTGATATATTCATCTTCCTGTTTTCAATTGTGCTACAGTCATGTTTATACAATGAGTTTATACTGTAAAAACATCTGTTGGTTTATAAAACAATGAGTGGAGTGATGAAGGATGCATCTGTTGTCGACATTGAGTCTGAAAGATGGCTTGGTCTGTAAATTTGTAATTTGGATTTGCTTATCTTAATTAAAGTGACCTTTGTTTATACTATCATGCTTATTAGACCTGTAAAACACAGTACGTTATGTCAGTGCATGGAGAGCTATGAGCTAGTTATCTTTGATGCACAATATAGCTATAAATAGTCAAATACTGGTTGTTTTGGAGAGCTACTTTTCCTAATCATGCTTCGGCATTATTTATCTACTCTGTTTGCGCATATGAAGTTATTTATAACAAGCGTTCCTGCAGTAAGTGCATAAATTTTTAGTTTCATCTATCGTCTTGATAAATCTTTTTTCTTACTTCTTAAGTTCGCTTAATTGCCAACCTTTTGTGAGTAAATGATCTTGGTCCTGTAGTACATTGTATCCAACTACAGGTTGTGGTTGTTGTTAATTGTTTTGTTTGCATGGCCGATCAATTTGATTAATATGAATTGGATTTGAAAGTTTTAGTTGCCTTGAAATAGTTGAAATTTCTGGAGTCAATGATAGATTAGTGTTCAGCTTTGCAACAATGTTTATATATTGACTTGGCTAGCTGATCATTTAACTTTGCTCAGTTTGATCATTAATATGTGATAAGCAGTAGCCAATAGGTACATCCTTAATTATGCACCTGGTTGTTATTGTGAAGAATCTAACTCAGATTGTTTCTATAGGATAAACGTGGGAAAGAAATTGTACTGAAAGCAATGGGACAAGCAATCAGCAAGACAGTAGCCATTGCAGAGATCATTAAAGTTTGCTACTCAAATTACCTGTTTAGATTTCATTGTTTTTTTACCTTTTCTTTTTTCATGTGGAAAAGTGATAAGATGCTTTATTTACAAACAGAGAAACATTTCTCGATTGCATCAAGATACTAGCATCAGTTCAATAAGCATAACTGATGTATGGGAGCCAATTGAGGAGGGTCTTCTACCGTAAGTTCCAAAATTTGTATCATGACACAAATTTTTTTGAGCTTTGAGTTCAAGAAGAGAATTGATTTTTGTTTTCAAACCACCAATAAATTGTGCTAAAATACTTGTTAAAAGTTTCACTTATGTTATATAACAATCCAGTGTGGAGATGACTCGGCAGGTGTCAATGATTTCCATTACCTTGTCAACTAAGGAGCTAAACAAGAATTCACCAGGGTAAGGTCCAGCTTATCTTGTAAATGATTCCTTTCAAAGCAGTTAAACACATATGACAAAAATTATGAGCCTTCGCGGCTCTCTTTCATTTCTTTAATTAATATTTTGCTTGTACAAAAATACTTTTCAGCTCTTCTGTTGATATTAGCGTTATTCATGGCTTAGGTACCAAGCTCCACTCTATGTGGAGAGACCAAAGCCACAGTATAACAGTTATCATAGACAGCAACAGCCAAGACAGGCACAGCAATCTTACCATGAAGGTGGGTTGGGCATTGGAGAATGGGTAAATTTGTTTAGGGGTTTGCTTGGGTTGAATGTTCGTAAAAAATCTTTAAATTAGGGTGCCTTATATGGTAAGAAAAATTTATATCTTTTCAACACAAACAAATTTTTTAAAGAAAATGATTTAGCAGCTTTTATAAATTAAAAAAAATCTCTTTAGGCCTTGCTTAAGCCATATGACGCATTTGACCGGTTTCTTTTAGCTATTTGTGTACTTTATGAATTTGACCCTTTAACGATAAAACACAACCCAAACTGAACTGCTTCAAGTAAATTGCCACCTCTACTAGATCCTTTTCTCCTTTTCCTTTTCATTGCATTGATTAATAGGTGTTATTTGCATTTGTAGAACCATATGGCAGAAACTATTATGGAAATGGGGGCCGTGGTCAAGGCGGCAGGGTAAGAGGAGGGAGAGGTCGTGGCTGGAACAGGAATGGTGGCTATGGAAACCAAGGTGGTGGTTACGGAAGCTATGAGGGAGGGGATGGGTACAGAAACTATCAAGGAGGGGATGGTTATAGAAACTATCAAGGAGGGGATGGTTACAGAAACTATCAAGGAGGGGATGGTTACAGAAACTATCAAGGAGGGGACGGGTACAGAAACTATCAAGGAGGGGATGGGTACAGAAACTACCAAGGGGACAGTGGATATGGTAACAACTACCAAGGTGGCAGGGGACCTGGGAACTACCGAGGTGGCAGGGGGTATGGTAACTTTCAACGTGGTGGTGGTGGTGGTGGATATGACAACTACCAAGGAGGCGGTGAATATAGAAACTATCAAGGTACTTTAGCTTTTGCATAAACTATCAACGTTAAATTTGACTGTCATTTTAGTTCACTGTTTTTCCTGTTTTTAATAGATAACCATGGTTATTCGAATCGCGGCCGAGGTGGTGGTCATGGGGGTTACTCAGGCTATCGTGGTTAGTGATTGCTTTATTATTTTACCCTTTCATATTTCTCTGTTCAGTCTTCGTGATGTATATGCTTCATCATACTATCATATGATACATGCATGCTTAGTAAGAGCATAATCTTACAATGCTGCCAGTTTAGTGGTGACAAATTCGGTAAGAAGTTAGTGCATGCTGCTTTTGACCCTCAAACACTATTTCGTCTGTTTCTTAAATATTGTATACATAATTAGTGTGTCAAATATGATTACAAATCTATATTTTAACAACTATAATCTAATATTGTTAATAAAATGTTTTGGTGGCCCAAATCAACCCATTGATAAGTATATGTGTTGAGACTGATGTTACTATTGTTAATGACAATCAGGAGGGGGATACATGAGGGGAGGTGGTAGTGGTAGGGGTGGCCGACAGAACGAAAGAGGTGGCAGAGGAAGGATGGGCGGGGCGGAGTAGTAGAGACTGAAGTTGGGTATGTGTTTCTCTATTGCTATATATAATATGCATGCTTGCCTTAATGTTGGGAATCTGTTTAAAGAAGAAGTTAGAAAGGATGGGGGTTATTACTTCATCTCTTTTAGGGTGGTTTATTAAACAGTAAGTAGTGATTTAAAACTCCTAAATATCTTTTTTTTATTCCCTATTTTGGTTTTGGGTGAGCTATCTATATGCTATTGTTATAGCAAAAGAAGCAAGTTTATTAGGAGCAGTTTACTTTGGTATATTCTGGATTATGCTTTTTCTTGTATATGGCCATATAAGGTATCTGTTAATTTCTTTCTGAATCTTAACTTTTTTTTATTATGGATGGCTGACGGTTTCGGATACTTCACTGTAACCACATGCAGATATGTATATCTATCTATATTTATATCTATAGTATATAATAAAATAGTAAATAATACGCTACATGTCAGTTTTGGTGTCTCCTCACCCTTTTTTTCCAGCCCAAAATTATTACCTAATTAATTTGATACTTTCTCTATTTTAGACAAGTAGATTAAAATTTTTATACTAATTAACTCTATTATTTTAGACAACTAAATTGATATTTCATTATTATTTTTCCCTACATATTTTTTTAATTCCAAATATATTTAATTTTTAACGAAATTGTTGAATCATATATTTTATAAGTTTACAGACAAAAAAGATACGAAAAAAACTTTAATCATATATGTACATATTCAAAGATCTAATATTTAGTATGATTTGTTTGATCACATGATATTTTTTATCGTATTATTGTAGCCGAAAGTATTCAAATAATTTATTTTGTTTCATTCCTATTTTATAAATTAATTAAATTTAGTTTATAAAAAATGTTTTAAAATATAGTTAATTGTTGGTCCTGAGTCTATAAAAATTTATTACTAACAAAGACGAGAGATTTTATAATTATTTTTTAGTCCTAATCAATTCAATTTAATATTTTTATTCAACTCGTATAATACACAAGTATTTAACTTAGTTACATTCATAAAACATCTGTGATATTAAAAAAAATCTTAATATATACTAACAATTTAAAAAAAATTAAGGTTAAAAGTTAAAACCATCAATCTACTAAAACTGGTTGGTCCCGCCCATTCACCGAACCTGACCGGTTTGATTTGTTGTCTCTAGAAACTGTAGTCAATGGTTCTATCTAAAATTATTGTAAAAACCAGTTGAATTGTAACGTTAACACCCCAGTCAATTTCTTTTGCACTAGGTGCGTTTTTGTTCGGCCTATGTTAGTTTCTCTCTTTCTTTATGAAGTTGGTTGAATAGCTTGAACAGATGTAAGTTGTTATTGGATGCTACTTTGTTAAAGTGCTTGTTTGCCTCTTTTAAAAGCTAATCAAGAATAAGATGATTATTTTTTTGGTTTAGCCATTCAAAGTTCAAACTGATTTATAATTGGGCTTTTGAGTGGATTTTGGTGAAAATCGGACATAATCTTTGGATGTTGGTTCCTCAACCATCGTATTTTGGATTTGAGTTATACAAACAAACATACATACATACCCAGTATGTCCCACAGAGAGTAGGGTCTGGGAGGGGTATGTGGTGGCCAGTCTTTCCTCTATCTTGGGAGACAGAGAGACCGCTTCCAAAGAGACCTCCGGCTCGACAACGATAACAGTCAAATTATATTGCATATATCACATAAGCATACATCACAATATCGTTTTGTATATGCATATGCATGTCCATAAAAAAAAATCAGATTATATTGCATACATCATATACATCACATAAGCAATAACATACTCATAACAATCAGAATAATAATGCATACCTCACATAAGCAATTAAGCATACGTTACAAAAGCAAATACAACATCATTAGAACAAGTTTGAGGCTGATAAATTTTACTACGATATTAGGCAAGGAATAAAACTTAAATTTTACTACGACATAAACAATACTAATAGGGCAGCTAGCAGTAAGGTTTCACCTACATTGAACAAATAACGTTACCCTGCACATCACGTGCAGACTATTGCATCAAGGTCCACTAGTAGTCCATGACTTTAATTCTACGCATCCACGAACTTCTATCCTCGACCATGTGCTTGAAGAGGTGCAACTCTATCATATCCCGGCTAATCATCTCATTCAATGTCAACTTAGGTCTTCCTCTACTCCTCTTACCATCTAAGATGATGCGCTCTACTGCTCTAACTGGCGCTGACATCTGTCTCATCTTCACGTGCTCAAACCATCTCAATCGTCCATCTCATATTTTGTTCGTGATACAAGCCACCTGTAGCCTCTGCCGGAAGACGTCGTTCCTTATCCGATCCAGCCTCGTGTGTCCACACATCCACCTTAGCATTCGCATTTCTGCGACCTCTATTTGTCTCTCGTGCGATTTCTTCATGGCCCAGCAGTTTGTTCCGTATAATAAAGCCGGACGAACTGTCACTCTATATAATTTTCTCTTTGGTCGTGTTAGGAACCTCTTATCATACAAGATCCTTGATGCTGCTTTCCACTTGCATCATACTACCCAAACACGATGGGCTACATCACTGTACATCTCTCCGTCTTCCTGAACGTACGAGTCTAGATATTTGAACGTAGATGTTTGTGGGACCGCCAGTCCGCCAGACCCTGAATAGTAATTTGGGTGTCCTATTCATTCGCTCCACTGAAGTTACAATGCATGTATTCCGTCTTAGAGCGATTTATCCTTAAGCCTTTGCTCTCTAGTGTCGCTTTTCACTGTTCTAACCTCTCGTTCAATGCCCTTTTAGATTATGATATTAGCACAATATCGTCTACAAACAGCATGCACCATGGGACTGGCTCCTGTATAAACTTGGCCATCTCATCCAACACTATTATGAAGAATAATTGGTTTAATGCTGATCCTTGGTGGAGTCTCACTTTCACTAGAAAGAATTCCCTGTCTCCGACTGGAGTTCGCATACACGTTTTTGCCCCTTCATACATATCCTTGATTATCTTGATATATCTCTCTGGTACCCTTCTACCCCGTAGACTTTCCTAAATGAGTTGTCGTGGTACACTGTCATGGGCTTTTTCTAGGTCAATGAAGACCATATGAAGGTCCCTCTTCTTTTCTCTATATTTCTCCATTACTCTCTTTATGACGTGTATGGCTTCTGTTGTAGAGCGTGCTGACATAAATCCAAATTGGTTTATCGTTATTTGAGTTTCACGTCTGATTCTTGTGTCCATAACTTTTTCTCATAGTGGCTCAAGAGCTTTATTCCCATTTGTGCAAAACTGGGCATCTCCTTTTTTCTTATATATGGGGACTATAACACTGCTCCTCCACTGGTCCGACATCTTCCCGGTCTTGAGGATAATATTGAATAACTCTGTTAACCATTGCAGTCCCTATTCTCCCAGGCACTTCCACACTTCAATCGGTATGTTGTCTGGCCCCACCGCCCTTGCTCTTCCCATTTTCTTAATAGCTTGCGTAACTTCCTCGATTGTGATGTTTCTACAATAACACTTATTTTGTTGCGTTGTTCGGATTGTTTGATCGATCTCTGTTTATTGATTAGGGTTCATTACATTGAAGAGGTTATGGAAATAAGCTTTCCATCTTCCATTGATGTCCCTCACCTTCACCAAGACATTTTCATCCTCAGCCTTTATAAACTTCAGCATTCTCAAGTCTTGTCTTCTACGTCCTCGAGCTTTGACAATCTTAAACATGTCATGTTCTCCTTCTTTCGTCTCTAGCCTCTTGTACATCCTCTCATAAGCTATGTTCTTTGCCTCTGACACTGATTTTTTCGCCTCTCGTTTGGCCTTCTTGTAGTTATCTTTTAGTTGTGTTCGTTCTTCCTCATCATTACAACGTAAAAGCTCTCTAAAGCATTGTTGTTTAATTCTTATTCTCTCTTGTACGTCTTCATTCCACCACCAGAATTCCTTATGACCGACTGTCCTACATGTTGTAACTCCAAGCGTTTTGTAGCTGCATGTATGACTCTAGTGGCCATGCCCTTCCACTTTTGGTTTGCGTCTTCCTGTGGTGGGTCATTGGTATGACCTTATCTTTAAAGATGGTAATCTTCTCGTCTTTCAGCTGTCCCCATCTGATCGTAGGTCTACTTCTCCTTGGTGATTCGACAATTGCTCTCTTCAGGCGTAGATCCGCCACCAACATATGATGTTGAGTCACTAATGTCTCGTCCGGAATTACCTTGCAGTCCTTCCACGAACTACGGTCTTCGCTTCTCATCAGCAAATAGTCTATCTGCGTGTGTCTTCCATCGCTGCTAAACGTGATTAAATGCGGGTCTTTTTTCTTAAAAAACCAATTTATAACGCCTAAGTCATGCGCCAATACAAAGTCGAGAAGCTCCCTACCATCATCATTCCTAAGACCATACCCATAGCCTCCATGCACCAAAGAGAAGTGGTCATTAGTTTTACCAATATGCCCGTTAAACTCACCTCTGATGCAAATTTTTTATTCCTAAGTTATGTTCCTCATAAGTTGATCTAAACTCTCCTAGAAATTTTTTCTTTCCAGTTCTCCTAATTCAATCTGTGGTGCATATGCGCTAACTACCGTCACTACTTCTTCACCTATTATTATTCTTATCAACATGAGTCTGTCATCATACCTTCTCACATCTACTACATTCCCTTGAAGTTCTTTACTAACTAGGAAGCCCACCCCATTTTGTCCCGTCAGATCCTGAGTACCATAGTTTGTATCCATTGCACTCCAACGCTCTTCTACCACACCATCTAGTCTTTTGAAGGCATGCTATATGTACCATACGTCTCTTTAGCACAACTACGAGCTCTAATAGCTTACTACTTAAAGTTTCTACATTCCAAGATGATAATCTTAATCTATAATTCATTTTCCCTCTAGTTGCACTTCTTGTCACCGAACAAGATCTCGAAGTTACATTATAATTTCTCCTATCTATTTTAGCTCCATGTCCCTCCCTAACAAACTCAGATCAGGATCCACAACAACAAGTGCTACACAAATAATTGGATTTGAGTTATACAATAGTCTAGTTTGATCGGGTTGGATTAAATCTTTGGCTTAATCTCTAAGTATGATTTTAGGGAACCACAGCTGGGTTGGGTGGGTCAACCGGACCGAGAGATTTGGTGTTTTTAGGGGTGTGCACGGTGCGGTTCGGTGCGGTTAATATAATTTTTGAAACCGAAACTCGGTTAATACCATTTTTTTAACCGCAACCGCAGCCGAAAATTCGGTTAACCACACTTCGGTTAACCACCGGTTATGGTTAATTTGCGGTTAATTCGGTTAATTAACGAATATATTTAACATATGCTTTTAAACCAAAATATTAACTAATAAATTGTTGTTAGGATCGTTTTGGACCAATTTATAAGGGTGTGCATGATATGGTTTATTTTTAAGGCCTTGCCAAAACCGTAACCGAAGTCGGGGTGTGCATACAACAATGTGTGCGCGTATTTTGCATTGCTTCTGTTTGTTTATGATGTTTCTTCTATACAAAACGGAATCTATTATGTAAATATATTTTCATAAATGTAAATAAAAAAGGATGAATATATAAAATTCTTGTAAAATCATGAGAAGTATTGTAAATTTATTATATATAATTGACATTCGGTTCGGTGCGGTTAATGCGGTTAATTTGCACATCAAAACTGAAACCGAACTGCAATGTGCGGTTAATCGGTTATGCTTAACCGAACTGTCGGTTAATTGTTCGGTTCGGTTATTTTGGTTCGGTTAATGCGGTTAAATCGGTTATGGTTCGGTTAAATCGGTTATTTGTCACCTCTAGGTGTTTTAGAAATTTAATCTAAACTGTTTGAACTGACGATTATTATTTTCTTTTTAAATCATTAGTTTGTCTTAAGATTTTTAAAATGATAAAAACAATCATAAGTTTCGAGTTACATGTCTGGTTTTAAGTTTCAAACCAAAAATTTTAAACACATAATTGTAAAATCGAATGATTTGCATTTTAAAGCGGCCAACTTGGATGATTTAGTTGAGATGAAACATAAATAACAATCATATGCTTAAAATCATTCACGATGCGTGGTGCCAAAAGGAAACATCAACATATCATCTTCGTGCCATGAAACCGAACCAGCTAAAATTGATATAGGGTTTGAATGGAGCGAACAAAATTATGAAAACTTCATGCTTAAAATTGATTTAGTGAATAATTTAAAAGGGTTACTATCACTCAACTGTGATCGAGTTGGGTTTTTTTTTTCAACAAAACATGTCACACCAATCTAATTCACTTTTGATTTTACACCATACCTAATATATATCGATCTATCATAAAAGAGACTTACTCTTTTATTTAAAACTTTACCTTACATGTGGTAATCTCTCACACTGCCATCAATTTGATGAAGGCATAAAGAACTTTTTTTATAGCAATACTAGAATACGTAAGTGCTGTTTGTTTTTCCTGCAGAAAAACGTCTGCAGTCTGCGGACCACATCTGCAGACATCTGCAGCAGAAGAGGTGGACCAAACGTCTGCAGTCTGCCAAAAAAAGACTGTTTGTTTTTTAACATCTGCAGAATGCTGAAATATCCTGTAATTAAACTAAACCTATTTTTAACATCGAGATCAATATCAACCCACAAAACATCCTAATTAGAATCAAACAACACTAACAAGAACACTAATATCTTTCAGTTCATAATTACAAGCACAAAATCGAGATCAATATCAACCCACAAAATATCCAATCAAGATCAATAACCAAGATCTTTCTGTGATGAACTGCAGACATATTCTGCATATTAATTAAGCAAGATCTTTGAATATCCCATCTATAACTTGCAAGAAACTGCTTTAGAACTACAGGGGTACAATGGTTTGTAAAACCTGCAACTAGACATAAATCCCAATTGCCAACAAATCAATAACAACTACAAGACGAAACAGCAGCTGAAATTCAAAACCCACAAAGCAAACTCAAACATATGAAGAATTTCTTATCATGAAAGTCGAATTTCAAGTTCAGATGCAAGTAAATTAGGGATAATTGTAACAATAGGCGATGAAATTGAAGGGTGCTTACTACAACTTGAAG